>JBCEWE010000394.1:882491-942491 GCA_039877035.1 Silurus lanzhouensis
TGAACACGCTCGCCCGCAAACACAGAGACGCTCTGAGCAAGCTGCAGCGCGAAAGAGAGCTGGAGATCGAGAACTTGCAGGCCAGGTGGGAGATACAGCCTCGTTCTGTGTTTTCAATCTGGAGTTGCCCTCTGCTGCCACCTAGTGGCTGTAAATAATTTTACATGTAAGCAAGGGGAAATATTCCTGTGTGTGTGTGTATAACTATACTGTGTGTGTGTGTGTGTGTGTGTGTGTGTGTGTGTGTGTGTGTGTGTGTGTGTGTGTGTGTGTGTGTGTGTGTGTGTGTGTGGTGTTTTTACATGCAGGCTGCATCAGTTGGATGAAGAGAACAGTGAGTTGAGGTCTTGCGTGCCCTGTCTAAGAGCCAACATTGAAAGACTGGAAGAGGTATACACACACACACACACACACACACACACACACATATATATATATATATATGTATATATATATATACATATATATATATAGGAGCTGCAGCAGCTACAAAGCTTCCAGCAGTTATTCAGTAATATAAAAGCACACTCGTATTTTCGTCTCTGCAGGAGAAGAGGAAGCTCCAGGACGAAATGGACGACGTGAGCGACAGACTGAACGAAGAAACCGAGTCCCGCAGGAAGATGGCCGACAAACTGAGCCACGAACGCCACACCAGCCAGAGAGAGAAAGAGACCACGCAGGAGGTAGGTGAACGCCGAAGATCACACGACCTCCGGAGTCTCGATGCAGGTTGCAACGTTCTTACGATCCAGATCTCACTTCTTCTCCCTCCATCTGTAGCTGATAGAGGACTTGAGGAAGCAGTTGGAAATGCTGCAGCTGTTTAAGTTGGAGACGGAGGCTCGACGCGGCCGATCCCCCGCCGCCGGACTCCAGGAGTACAACACGCACATGAGAGAGAACGAGCTGGAGCAGGAAATCCGCCGCCTCAAGCAGGTCAGGTTCCCGCAAACCAGGGATTTATTACGTGGCTTTGTGCACAGGTGTCATGCTGGAGCTCCAAGGTGGAGCAAACCCAAAGACTAGTGGGGAAAATCAGGTGTCCAAATACTTTTGGACACACAGCGTCTGCAGTACACATGCTTTTTATGAGGTCATTCACACTTTCTTTCTCTCTCTCTCTCTCTCTCTCTCTCTCTCTCTCTCTCTCTCCAGGATAACCGCAGCTTGAAGGAGCAGAATGACGAGTTGAACGGACAGATCATCAATCTGAGCATCCAGGGAGCCAAAAGCCTCTTCACCGAGTCTCTGTCCGAGTCGCTGGCAGCCGAGATCAACAACGTCTCCCGCGCAGAGGTGCGTGTCGTACGCCGTTACCCGCCGGCAGCTGCGTCACGTGACGACGTTCTAACACGATTTCGTATACTTGTGTGTTTGTGCGTAGCTAATGGAGGCCATCCAGAAGCAGGAGGAGATCAACTTCCGTCTGCAGGACTACATCGACCGCATCATCGTGGCCATCATGGAGTCCAACCCTTCTATACTGGAGGTCAAATAATCGCCACGGCGACGGACCGGTTCTGACTTCTGTTTCAGCTGCGCTTCGGTCTTCATAACGTGTGTGTGTGTGTGAGTGAGAAGCGTATCGGTTCCTGTGACCTCCCTTTGGTTTGGGATAGAGGGGCCCAATCCCTCAGGTGTGTGTGTGTGTGTGTGTGTGTGTGTGTGTGTGTGTGTGTGTATTACATGTCCCTTAATTGGTTAATTGACTATTGCGAATATTTGTCAGTTAACCAATTAGTTTCAACTAATATTTCCGACTCCATTATCAGGTGTTTGCACACGTCACCTTTTTAAATCACATGACCCAAGTTGCCATGGTGATTAATTCGTTATTATAATTTGTTATGACAAAAACTAAAAAAAAAACATTTAATTGCAAAATCCTGGACTGGAAATAGTGCACTTGAAAAGATCCTCAAAAAGTGCCACGTGTTCAAATTTTGATTCAGCTGCACCTCTCACGTGCACACACACACACACACACACACACACACACGCAAACGCAAATTCAGCGTTTGTCTGTTTGTTTTGTTTTTTTTAATCTCCATGATCAAACCCATGTGAGGGACTGTACATGTCCTGGAAGGGTGTGTGTGTGTGTGTGTGTGTGTGTGTGTGTTATAATTTGCGGAGATCATTAGCGATAACGACGTGTGCGTTTATTTCCTTTTTCGCGTATTTTCATTACGATGAAGCAGAAGGCTGAAACAGAACAAACACTCCACAAGCTGAAAACGAATCCGCACAGGGGGCGGAGCTTGACACGCTTTTCCTGCTGAGTGACCGAAGGGGACGTCCTTCTAACGAAAGCGTTTGAAAGACTACGAATGTAAATATATAAATATATAAAAAGAAATTTATTTCCTGTAGAAAAACGATGGAAAAGGAACTCGACGCATCCCCCGATTACGGAGAGCTTATTTTTTTTAGTAAATTATTTTGAACTGATGAACAAGATGGAGAGATGAAGCAGAAGAGAGAGAGAGAGAGATGTGAAATGGACCTGAAGGAACCTGCTGAGACACGAGCAATCACACCCCCCACACTCCTTCCTCTCATCCTCCTCGTGTTTATTTATCGGTGTTCTATAGATGGAGGGGAAACGCGCACCGTCTTCCACCGTCACGTGACTTGCGTTCGTGTCGATGTACAGTATTCGTGTTCGATACCGTATTTTTTTTCCGGACCGTGAAAGAAATTCTGCACCAAATAAAATTCATTATCCGGAGTTTTCTTCAGGATTTTTTTTTTTTTCTTTCTTTCCAGAAAAAAAAGTATAAAAATCTATTTTGTATTATTTTTTCCCCTGATCAGATGGACCTCGTGTGTTTTAATGTTCTTGAAGAGCTTACGTGTGTGTGTGTGTGCGAGTGTGAGACTTCTCCCCCCCCCCCCATCTCTCTATGTATAAAGATACTGATTGATCTGTATATACATTTGCATTGCTCTTTTTCTTTTTTCTTTTTTCTCGCACACACTCGGAAACCAAAAGCAGGAGCTTCACTCATCAGTTCACTCAATCGTTCCAGCGCACGAGGAGCTCGTTATACAAAGACCATAGAAAAGATGACACTGGTTCTGATACACCACATGTATAGACACACAAACGATATCAGTATTGTCTTCTGCAAGGTTTCTTTCTTTTTTCTTTCTGTCCGTTTCTTTGTTTTTGTTTTTTTTTTCTGGAGTAATTGTATAAAGGTGAAGAATCGATTAGGAACTGAACCTAGATGCAAAACAATAAAACGATCATATCTCTTACGTGGTGCGGGGTCACGTCTCGTTTTTATCCCTCTAGTACACGGTGTCGAACGAAGGTTCCTGCTTCGGCGCTGGGATTTAAACTCATGACCACCTGATCCGAAGTCAGAAGATCAGAGTCGCTTCAATGAAGCATGGAATCAGATCGTGCGGTCAAACGTATTCGGACACCCGGTTGTTGCGCTTGAACTCCGGACGACGTCTCAGGATGGAATCAGTTCAACCACGGGACTCGAACCTGTTCCAGCATGAACAAGAAAAATGAGATCTTGACCCAAATCTCCAGAAATCTAGTGGAAATATAATGTAATTGTGTGGACATATTACACATTGTACCCCCTCGTCCCTGGGATTGTCCCCCCGGGTCTTTAATTTCATTGTGATAAACCACAGAACGTCCACCTGTCCGGGTCTCTCTGTTACGCGAAGCATTCGGAGGCCACGTGTAAATGCGAACGCACCCACGTTCCCTCGTGTCCAGCTTTATCACGGCGTTAACAGCCGCATAGTTCGGTGTAAAGGGCATCCTAAAAAAAGAACTAAATCCTCGACCGTGGACAGACCGAGCAGCTCGTGCTCAGCGACATGGAGAGACGAGAGAAGACTCTGTTTCGCCTGGAACAAGGTACAAGTACTTTATATATATTTATTGCACTTCTGAGAAGATCTGCTCACTAACCCACGCATATACTGAGTAATCAGGAGTGGCATGAAATGCAAGCCTGAGGGTTTGGAATCAGCATGTCTCTGGAGGACCAGAATATCACCTCGTGTAGATACGGATTTAGCAGCAGGTTTTAATTCTGTTCTGTGGGGGTGTGTGTGGGGGGGGGTGTTCTAGCCTAGTTAAAAATATAAATATTAAAGATATAAATCCCCAACTAGTAGTTTTTAATTGAAGGACTTTAATTTAGATTTTTAGTCTAGAATCATGGAAACTGAGTTTACAGTACTTTTGCTCGAGTAGAATTACCCTGGCTAGTGATCATAGGGGGATCAAGGGGGATGGGAATATTGCTGGATTATTAAATCGAATCCACTTTGCTTTAAGGCTTCGAGCTCCAGTTCCGACTGGGTCCGACTTTGCAGGGGAAGAATGTGCATGTCCACACCAATTACCCTGCGCCAGGGCAAAAATTCGACCGGTGTACATTTCGTGTCCTCGACTGGATCAGCCCCAGTGGGAAGCAGGACGACTCGGGGAAGTACTGCAAGCTGGACCTTGAGATCGCTGGATCTTACCAGTATTACTTCGGATGTGGGTGGGTGTCTGAACGTCTTCCATTCCTTTGGATGTATATGTAAATGTACACGACAGTTAGTTATGGTTTTGCTGTTAGGAATGAGGAGAAAACTGGAGGGGGGTATTTCGTGGTGGATCCCGTGCTACGAGTTGGCCCCGAAAGAAAGGCGCTCCCCTTGGATAGCATCACCTCTCAGACGTACCTGTCCAAGTGCCTCGGGCCACTGGATGAATGGCTAGACCGGCTCAGAGTGGCCAAGGAAACAGGTACGGGTAACTAGCGTGTTTTTGGAACATGTGCAGAAACGCAACAAATCTGTTCTTCTCATTCCAGGTTACAATATGATCCACTTGACCCCGTTGCAGACATTAGGCGAGTCACGTTCTTGCTATTCGATTGCTGACCAGCTGGAGCTGAACCCAGATTTCTCTCCTCCGGGAAAGAATTACACATGGTCCGATGTGGGGAACTTGACCGAGAAGATCAGGAACGAGTGGGACATGGTTTGCATCACAGATGTCGTGTATAACCATACAGGTACAGAAGTGTACGGCTGCCTCACGGCTCTGGAAACCGTTGTAATGTTTGCCTGATGTGTGATAGAACTTAAGGGGAGTCTATTTGATGCTGAGATTTTGTCCTTGTTGATGATCAGTTCAAAACGAATGAATGAAGTGGACAAAGCAAAAGTGTAACATGGGTAGAAGGTGGTTCAATAATGCCAACCATTGGCACAGTGCTAAAAGTCCTTCAAGAAGGTCCTCTCTTTAGCCTAAGGTTCTGGAAACGAATAGTTTACTACTCTCCCCTAACTCCATGGTCGAAAATGTTATCCACGAGGAACAAAACCCCTGACCTTTCCAGCTACCGGTTAAAGGGTGAACTCCGGGCTGCCAGCGGTGTTGGTTTCAGCTGTCCTGGTTACATCATTCTCATCCAACATTCTTAGCATTCTGAAGAGGCTCCGTTGCTGTCGATTTGTTGATATCGATTTTGGAAACTTGCCTCCTAGAGATGGAACGGGTCAAAATATTGAGGACAGACGTATTATTAAAAGGCAGCAGGAATACCGTGGTACTTGCCTACCTGACCAGCAAACGGTTAGCGCCTGACAATGTTGTGATCTTTTGACATTTCCCTGAGACTCACTGCCTCTAAAAGTAGAGTCCGGCCTTATCTCTGCCATTACTGTATTTCATTCTGTCCTCTAAATGTCCTGGGAGGATTTCAACACTCTCTGTAATCCGGAGTGACATTAGGGAATACACTTTTCACCTGATCATTCTGGAATGTTTGAAGGCTTTTCATGATGTCCTGCCACTCATCTGCCCATTACAGCTTCTTCTTTCTTTTTTTTTTTTTTTTTTTTTTTTTTTGTTGGAGTAGCAGTAAACAGTAAATGGCTCAAACTCCATCCTGAGTGTACCTACAACCTGGCGAATTCTCCACACTTGAAGCCCGCCTGGATACTCGATCGAGCTCTTTGGCACTTCAGCTGTGACATTGCTAATGGAAAATACCGTGACCGAGGTCTACCAGCTCTGGTTGAGGACGAGGTGCAGCTCACTGTGAGTTCGGGTTGCACTATCAGGTCCTGTGACCACAACCTACTTGTATAATTTGTATTATATTATACGTTCTTATACATTTGTAAAAAAAATCCCACATTCTGCCTTTAGAGACTCGGCGAACTCCTGTGGCAGGAGGTTTTCCCTCAGCTGAAACTTTGGGAGTTTCTCCAGGTGAATGTCGAGAAAGTCGTGGAGCAATTTGATACACTTCTACAGGCCAGTGAGTGTCTCGTATCATTTCACTTGCGAGAAAAACAAGTCCAGTGTGTTGTTTTTTGACTTGTTCTCGTACAATAGATGGCAAAGTGGCTGGAAAAAGGGACACTGAAAAGAGGGAGACGGAACAGAAACTAAAGATCATCCAGGATCTGCAGTTCGAACGCTTTGGGAACACGGTGGACATGAAGGTTGCGCTTGAAATATTTGGCAAGCACACGTGAGTCCTCTGAAAATAAGTCGTGCTAGTTTCTCAAGGTCCGGTCTTAATGTGATTTCAAAAAGGTCTTAGATGAAGGTCTTAAGGTCACCTTGAATTATTAAAGATCTTTGTACAAATTGGCAGGAACGGCCTCTCTGCAATACAAGCCTGCTGTGATATGTTCAAGAAGAGTTTGGAGAAGCTGAATGAGGATTGCTATAAGGAAATGCTCCACCATCATGAGAAGGTCTGACCTGGTTCATTGTTTTTGAGTCCATAAAAGTCCTTCCTGGTACGTTTTTACATCGTGCATCCTGGTGTTTTCTAGGCTGTGAACTGCATCGTGGAGACCATGAGACACGAGCGTCTTGCAGTAAATGGTCCCAGACTTGGCTTGGTGACCAAAAAACATCCTTTGGTGCAGAGGTAAAGGTTTGTCATGCTTGATTTTTATGCAACGATGCCTGGAACAAATGACCAAATTATTTCCAATGCAGGTATTTCACCTTTCCATTCGAGGACATGCCGATGGAGAAGGAAGAATTGCTGCTTCAGAATGCAGATGATGCGTATCAAATCCAAGCTCACAATGGATGGGTGATTGCAGACGACCCTCTCAGGAACTTTGCAGAACCAGGTAGGATGCAATGTCTAGAAGCTGGTCTGGAATTGCTAGGAATCCCTAAGAATTCATAGAAACCCCTAGGAATTGTTAGGAATCACTTAAAAGTTCCTAATCAGTAACCAGTTTGGCAGTAGAATTGCTAGAATCTCCTATGAATCCCTATACATCCACAGGAATCCCCAGAACCCAATAGGAACCCCTAGGAATCACTAGAAACCAATAGGAACCCCTAGAAATCTCTAGGAATCCATAGAAACCCATAGGAACCCCTAGGGACCCCTGAGACCTTATCACCAATGCCCAGTACAGCTGGAAAACCTGGTTTAGACCAGTGTTGCTTATTCTTTTACCTTTTGCCAGGCTCTCATGTCTACTTGAGGAGAGAACTACTCTGCTGGGACGACAGTGTAAAGCTCCGCTATGGCAGTAAACCTGAGGACTGTCCCTATTTGTGGGAGCACATGAGGAAGTACACGGAGATAATGGCCAAACACTTCTGTGGTATACGACTGGACAACTGCCATTCCACACCTCTACATGTGGCTGAGGTGTGCTCTTGTGGATATTTTTTAGCATCTAGGAACACTTTTCTCTAAAGTCTAAAACCAGACTAAAATGGACTGAATGATGGCCAAGGGTACCATGATGACTTACTGACTCACATTAGGAACCCATTAGGACGTACCCTCTTGTTGTGTTCTAGGCAATGTTAGCTGCTGCCAGGGCAGTCAGGCCCAATCTGTACGTGATAGCTGAGCTGTTTACAGGGAGTGACCAGCTCGACAATACCTTCGTTAACCGTCTGGGGATCACAAGTCTCATCAGAGGTACTGTGAAAGTAAATTGTAAGCCATAGCTGGCCATCATGCTATACATTTAACCCCTTGAAATTGACTGTGTTTTGCTCTAGAGGCAATGAGCGCTGGGGACAGTCATGAGGAAGGCGGGCTGGTGTACCGCTTTGGCGGGGAACCTGTTGGTTCCTTTATACAGCCGAACCTGAGGCCTTTGGTTCCAGGCATCGCACATGCTATGTTTCTTGACGTTAGCCATGACAACGAGTGTCCTGTCAAGGTTAGTAAGCATCAGAGTCGTAGGCAGCCAAGGCACGTGGGAAGTGAAGGCTGGCCCATGTGATCCGATCCAACAGACGAGCTCCTGTAGCTCAAACTGCTGAAGAAGTTAATGTTGTTAATGCTCAACGGGTCACCATTGTTTTGGCAGCTTTATGGGGGTGCCCATAATGTTATTTATACTTTTGTTCTTTTTACCAAAGGTGCGGTCTGTGTACGACTGCCTCCCTAGCGCTGCAATTGTATCTATGGCGTGTTGTGCCACAGGCAGTACTAGAGGATATGATGAGCTAGTTCCTCATCAGGTAATAAACATAGTCGTCCATGACTTGCTAATCAGTATCTATTAGAGTCTCAAGTCAAGTAATTCTTTTTCCTTAGATTTCAGTCATCACTGAGGAGCGTCTGTACTCCAAATGGAATCCGGATGCTCTGCCCTCATCTCCGGGCGAAGTAAACCTCCAGTCCGGCATCCTAGCAGGGAAGCTGGCACTCAACAGGCTTCACCATGAGCTGGCTGAGAAGGGATTCACACAGGTCTGCAGGACACTAAACAGTCTGGGTTTTGACATTTGGGATCTTGAATTGTGTATTGGCGTGTGTTTCTGTAGGTCTATGTTGACCAGCTGGATGAAGACATTGTGGCTGTAACCAGGCATTGTCCAAGCACACACCGGTCTGTAGTGACTGTCTCTCGAACTGCTTTCAAAAACCCCAAAACGCACCACTACAGTGAAACAGTATCTCCCTTGTTCATACCAGGTCTGCATACCATCAAACTGAATCAAGCATGTTTGTGTTTTGGAGTTTTTAACAAATATTTTTCACACTGCTGCTTGCACAGGCCAAATAAACGAGGTGATCCTGGAGGCACGTACGGTGCAGAAAGACACTGTTGCCTACGTGAAAGACGAGAAGTGCATAAACGGCATGCCCGAGTACACAGTGGAGCTTATGGAACATCTCCAGGTAACTTGAGCTTGAGTGACCAGCAGAGCCACAGCAACACCTTGGCAGGATGCCATCAGACTGTTACATCAGTTGCAGGAACAGCATGATGTAATGGCTTCGGAATAGCGCAGAGGCTTGGGCATGCAAACAGTAGTAAATATTGTTTATTAGAACTACAACCTGCATAAGGGCAGTGGTGGTTTAGTGGTTAAGGCTCAGGGTTACTAATCGGAAGGTCAGGGTTCAAGCGCCAGTATCGCTAAAGCTGCCTCTCTTGGGGCCCTTGAGCAAGGCACTTAACTGTGCTTCAGGGGGTAATGGCTGGTAACCCAGTGGTTCTCTGCCAATCAGCACAAGATACAGTTTTTGATGTATACTTAATGGTAAACACATTTCTTGGTACAGGCAAGCTAGGCAGTTTCCTAGGGTGCAACCAGCGTGGGAGGCCAATGAGGCAATTGTAATTTTAGATGGGGTGCCAAAAAGGCCAGAAATGGCCCTGACGCTATACATATTTACGTTCGCCATTCTGGTGATTTGATGGGTGGAGCTGTTGATCCAAATGCCAACCAAATGTACCCCCAATTCAAGTAAAGCGTTGTTAAGCTTTACTCAATTTTCTGAAAAGCTGCGTTAAGTACTTTTGGGGCAATTCCAAACCCACTGTCTTAGAACAATAAATCTAAAAACATAGTGCTGAATTGCTTCTATCTGTGGACATCTTACTGATTTTGTCTTGGCAGCTGAAAGACAGCCGAGTGGTGAAACTAGGAGATACTACAACAAATAATGGCAATGAGTTTGTCCAGGAGGTCGTGTTTGAACGTCTGACTCCAGGCAGCGTGATTGCATTCAGGTGAACAATGTTGCACCGTACGTCTGCACTTTGCTTATATTCAAAATCTGAACTAAGGATTCACGTTCATTAATCGAACCCGTGTTCAACCTTGTACAGGGTGAGTCTGGACCCAAAATCTCAGGACTTGCTGGGCTTCCTGCGTACTCAACTCTATCAGTTTAATCGCCTGTACAAATTAGGCAGTCTGACTGACTCAGATGTTCCTGACATTCTCAAAGTCCCCCTGGAACTGTAAGCATTTGTGATGGTTTTTCAGGAACCTGTGTTTACTTGGTATGTGTGTAAATATGTTTGCACTACGCAGTGAGTATTGTTGCAATGAATCTAATGTCATCTCCACGTCAAAGCCTGATCTCCAAGCTGTCCCTGGCTGAGCTGAATGTCTTGCTGTTCCGCTGCAATGCTGAGGAACAGGAAGACGGTGGAGGATGCTACACTATCCCATCCTGGCTGTCCCTAAAATATGCAGGACTTCAAGGTACTTCAAGTACTCACCTACTGTATAACGTCCTTGTTTATAAATAAACCTACTACTAATTCTTTTTTCGGGACAGGGTTCATGTCAGTGCTTTCTGACATTCGACCCAAGAACGACCTTGGCCACCCCTTTTGTGACAACCTAAGACAAGGTGACTGGATGCTCGACTACATTAGCTCTCGTCTCATTAATAAGGATGGAGCTCTAGGAGAGGTACATGTTTTTCTCCACCAATGCGTTCTACTAAAAAATCCAGTGTCTATAAGAATTCTCCTTGCAATTTTTCACTGTTGTAGGTGGGGAAATGGTTCGAAGCCATATTCGCCTATCTAAAGAAAATCCCACGCTACCTCATTCCGTGTTACTTTGATGGCGTTATTGCTGGAGCGTACGCTACTGCTGTGCAGGTGGTCTTCAACAAGATGTCCCGGTTTGTCTTCCATATGATTTTCAAACTAGTTTCACTGAAAGCGTACAAAGGAAAGGAGATATTTTGAAGACACCTTCTTTATTTTCGAGGTGGTAGCAAAAAGTTTCAAGACTTCAAGTAGTTTTGTAACCCGCCAACAGATGGCAGCACAGTCCTGCACACACAGTCACCTGGGACAAGCTTGGAAAAAAAAATGTTTGAATGTGATAAAGTGTAAACATACGTAGATAAAGTAAAGTATTTTCTTGTAAACACGGCTAGTCTCAAAACATTTTGATACCACCTCGTATGTAAACAATGTAGTATGCATTCATTCATCTATTCATCCATCCATGACCAGAACCTACTCCACCTTCCAGCACACCAATAAGCCAATTTTTTAACATACCCATCCATCAACCACTTGCCCACCCACCAACACATTAGTACCCCCACAAATCTGGTCACTCCTCCAGCTCCATCAACCCATACCCTACAACAAAATCTAAGGTGAAGCTTTAGGATGTCTCTTATTAAAATTACAGCTTTGTGAGGGTTGGATCGACCCTGGTGAAGCAGTTGGCACTGGGCTCAGTTCAGATGTGTGGTGTGGGCCCCGTGCCTGCTCTGCCTACCCTCTCTCCTGCCCTGCAAGACATCCCACAACACCTCAACACCATCACCAAGCAGAACGAGCAGTGCTGCGTGTCACTGGCTGCAGGTATCCTGGCTTGAGCTTGAAGTTCTATCATTCTGTAGGATGAACATTTCTGAATTTTTGTTCTCCTTTTTTCAGGCTTGCCTCATTTCTCTTCTGGAGTTTTCCGCTGCTGGGGCCGAGATACTTTCATATCCTTGCGTGGCCTCATGCTGGTCACGGGACGACACATAGAGGCAAGGTACATGTCAACTTTTACATCCTGGCAGATGTTCTATGATATGTTTCAGTTCTTTAATATGAACACGAACATTCACCGCAGGAACATCATCCTGGCCTTTGCCGGTACTCTGAGACACGGCTTGATCCCTAACTTGCTTGGTGAGGGCTCAAAGGCGCGCTACAACTGCCGGGATGCCGTGTGGTGGTGGCTGAAGTGCATCCAGGACTATTGCGCTTTAGTCCCTCGTGGCCTGGACATCTTGTCTTGCCCTGTGTCACGCATGTACCCTACTGACGAGTCTGAACCCCAGCCTTCGGGCACCGTGGTAAGTCCAAAAGGAATGTGTGTGAAGTTTACATATTTTTTACAAACATTATTTATTATCATTTTTATTATAACTTTTACTTTCCCAGGACCAGCCTCTGTATGAGGTCATCCAGGAGGCAATGCAGCGCCACATGCAAGGCATCGAATTCAGGGAGAGGAACGCCGGGCCTCAGATCGACTGCTACATGAGGGACGAAGGTTAGCCAAGTCCTTAAAATGATTTAAATGACCTTGTAAGGAACACGACTCTGGACTATTTTCTTGTGACTGAACATTCCAAGATATTTCTAATCAGTTGTCCAAATACTTTTGTCAGGATAGTGTATGTTCTAATACCTGTACACTTGTTTGTGGTTTTGGGAGAGGGATTTTGTCCCATATGTGTCAGATTCAGGATTTTTGCTGCTGAACAGTTCTGGGTTTTCTTTGTTGCGTTTTTCATCTCACGATGCGCCGAATGTTTTCAAATATTAAACGCCAGATTCCTTTACAAATTTCCAGGATTCAATGTTAGTGCAAAGGTTGACCCAGAAACTGGCTTAGTATACGGAGGAAATCGATTCAACTGTGGGACCTGGATGGACAAAATGGGAGAGAGCGACAAAGCTGGGAATCGTGGGATACCGGCAACACCCAGGTACTGTAGCTGTGCCTCAAGTCTAAAAAATGATCATCAAGTACATTGAAACCAAGTGATCCGGGTTTCTTTTTAAAATCCAGAGATGGTGCTGCAGTTGAGATCGTGGGTCTTTGCAAGTCCACCGTGGGTTGGTTGACTCATTTGAATCAAAGCGGTCACTTCCCGTACTCTTCTGTCAGTGTCCAGAAAGACGGTACGTCTTCTCTAATACTGTGTCCTGAACCATTTGCCTGCGCATAAATCATTGACAACAGTTTTTTTTCAGGGGAAACGCACACTGTTTCGTACGAGGAGTGGACCCGCAGGATCCAGGATAGTTTCGAGGAGATGTTCTACGTGTCACCTGATCCAGAGGAAAAACAGGAGGAACATCCAGAGCTTGTGCATAAGAGAGGCATTTACAAAGATACCTACGGTGCCTCCAGTCCCTGGTGTGATTATCAGCTCCGGCCCAATTTCACCATCGCCATGGTGGTGGTAAGAACGTACACTGGGGTCACCATTAAGACCTGTTCAGTTCATTAGTTACATAAGGAATAACCTAGTTGGGGTGCTGGCATACGAATATTCAGCTGGCATAGGCATAGGCACAGTTACAGTTACCACCCTGTTCCAGCCGAGTTTCTGTGTTTCAGGCTCCTGAGCTGTTTACACTGGACCGTGCATGGGCAGCTTTGGAGATTGCTCAGGAGAAACTGCTTGGACCACTGGGAATGAAGACTTTAGACCCGGAGTGAGTGTCATGAACATCTGTAGCATATAAAATTAGTTAATAAGGCCAGGATAAGAGCATGGAAAATCTTGGGTGCACCTCAGCGTTGAATCTCTGCATCCTTCAAAAGCTCATTTTCAGGAAATGTTCAACACTGACAGCACGCTGGAAAACCAGGATGAGGATGATAGTGTACACTGTGGAGGTTTTTCTCTGCACTAAATATTTCTTCGCACCTTTCACCCCCTCACAGTGACCTGGTTTACTGCGGCATCTATGACAACACCCTGGACACCAACGACTACAACGTCGCGAAAGGCTTCAATTACCACCAAGGACCTGTATGTCTCCCGGCCAACGCCTTTAACAGGTAGAAATAAATGACACCAAAAGTATTTATTGTCCCTGTGTTTTTTTTTCCCTCTTTACCAGGAGTGGCTTTGGCTGGTCAGTTACTTCCTCCGAGCCAAACTACATTTTGCAAAGCAGATGGGACGGGAAGTTCACAACCAGACTGTGACTTTGGTTCGAAACGTTCTCTCCAGGCATAACGTCCACTTGGAAAGGTACCCCCAGAGCTCTGAAGCGTTATCTCGGCAAAGCTGAACGTTATTCATACGGTGTATTGTTGCGTTTTCTAGATCTCCCTGGAAAGGTTTACCCGAGCTGACCAACAAGAACGGAGAGCGCTGTCGTTTCAGTTGCGAGACCCAAGCCTGGTCCGTTGGTACGGTTCTGGAAGTCCTGTATGACCTTTGCAATCCTGAAGACCTGTAGATTGTTGCAGCATTTGATCGGTACATACATCTAAACACCTGGTGAACGAAGACGTGTTGCCAAGGTTTGCTTTAAAGAAGAATCTCTTTGGGATGAGAAACCTTCTTTCGGTTGCTCCCACTAGGGGTCGCCACAGCGGATCATCTTTTTTTGCATGAGAAATATCTACCTGAAATCTTTTTGGGTGTGTGTAAACAGGATGGATTTTCTTGTGAATTCAGTTCAGTACCGCGCGTGTAACTCCGCCCCCTTTTTTTGCGTAACCCTCGTTGTAACGCTCTGAATATACAGTATATGTAATGGATTTCAGTCGATATGTTGGAGTATAAATATGAAATGATAGACTTTTGCAAAGAATGTCAATGCTGTTTAATTTTATATATGTGGTTTGTGGTGGAATTAAACATTTTATTAATTTTTTTAGTATTTGTTTTTGGGGTTTTTTGACACGCATTTAAAAAATGCACTGTGAATTATATTGCCTTCTTTCGGGACTATGGACAGAGACTACATTTTCAAGTACAGACCATCAATTACAAAGCTTCACTCCTATTCATTTATTTCCTCATCAAAATCATCAACCTGCATTCTCCATCCCTCACCTACAAGTTTCCTCAAACAGATCATTCCAGAGGGAATTGAACCTGTTTAAAAATAATAAACTCTTCCATTAGCACTGGTTTTGTACCTAAATCCTTCAAACTGCAGTTATCAACCCCCTAATTAAGAAACCTGACCTTCACCCTGTCAGCTGTCCAACTACAGTCCAATATCAAACCTCCTCTTTATCTCCAAGATTCTAGAAAAGGTTGTAGCACAGCAGTTCTGCTCACATCTACTGAGGAACAACATTTATGAAATGTATCAGTCAGGATTTCGGCCTCATCATAGCACAGAGACGGCGCTAGTTAAGGTGGTAAATGACTGTTATTGGCCTCTGATCAGGGTTTTGTCTCTTTACTTGTTTTGTTTGACCTCAGTGCAGCTTTTCACTGGACTGGAGAACTTTGTAGGAATAAAGGGAACAGCTCTCTCCTGGCTCAGGTCTTATCTGACTGATCGCTATCAGTTTGTTGATGTAAATGGTGAGTTCTCCACACTCTCTGAGGTAAATTTTGGTGTTCTGCAAGGATCTATCTTAGGCCCACTGCTTTTCTTCAGGTACTTGTTGGCTTTTGCATGAGGTCTGCATGAACTTACCCACCAGGTTCAACGTTCAATACCAATAGATAATGATTGACAGACCACCTTCCTCGAGAAACCGAAGTATCCCTCATATAATTTTTTGGTTTATCGACCCTGCCAATGATAAGTCACGTATCTCTTCGTTGGCCCTGGTGAAATGCATATATGGTATAAGGCTGCAGATAAGGAAGCCTACAGAATTGCGTCCTATCAGTCCTGGATATCAGTCTTGGAGAGAATCGGTCACTTAAAAAGAAGTACTGTGGACGTTGATGGGGGGAAAGTATCCGGGTGTCTAAAGAGCAAAACATGAAATTCTAGTGCATGTTCTACGATTTCCTTTACGATGTCCCTCTTCATGCTTATCGTAGCCTTGAGCATTATCTATACGGTTTTCAGTGTGCCCTTGCAGCAGTGGTGGACGAAGTCCACAAACCATGTCTTTGAGTTAAAGTAGAGATAAACTAAGTGCTTTCTTGAGACTTGAGTAAAAGTATTTATTTGTTATGGCTCTAAAGTTCCTATCATTTTTGTCACGTCTCTTTGCTTAATCTCAGGGTTCTTCTAGAGAGAAGAAGCACATATGGGTGGTAAAGTCAGGTGTCCCGATACGTCATATAAATATTGGATGGATTGGATCAGGAGCCCGGGAGATGAAAGAGGAGATGTTATTTGTTGCCTTATATTGAACGGCCTAAACTTCGACCTCAACCCAGTGGAACACCTTTGCGATGAATTGGAACACCAGGCCTCGTCACATCACCTCACCTACCTTTGATGTAAACGCCAAAATCTAGTGGAACATCTTCCCAGAAAAATGGAATTTCTTAGCAATTTGGTCAGCGAAGTGGTGCTGAAAGTCAGGTGTTGGATAAGAAAAAGCACAGCTTTGATTCCTTAGACGTCTGAGCCACCAGTAACTTTTGACATCTCCTTTTTGAGAGAAGATGAAGGAATGAACCCATATCACAAGAAGGATCATGTCGAGGACCACTTCCCGCAAAACCAGGAACCACCTAAGTTCCATCGAAACCCAGGTTCTAAAGAAGTACAGCCACACACTGCATTCGAAAGCCATTTCCATGGACCCTGATCATGAGAAGGCCGTTCCCTGGGCTTCTTATCCAAGCCTGAGCCTCAGCATTACAAGGTTAAAGCTTGGACAGGAAGCAGATTGGTGGTTTTTACCCCCAGGGCAGCCGTTTGGAGACAAATGTTACAGCTGTCGGTTCTCATGATGGTGCTCAGGATGAATGAGCGTGGCTGGGTTTAGGAAGTGCAGCGGTTTAAGGGCATCGTGGAAGAACTTATTTAATCTGACACGAGAGCCGCATTGAGAAAGTCAAGATTCCTCCTACAATCCAATCAAGGTGGTTCTGTTTCCTCTGGATATCCTCTGAACTCTCTAGACAGAACTGCAGAACATTTGGTACCAACAGTCCAGTCACGTGTAAGATCACGTGTCTCCGCCCCTTTTATTATACGAACATGTTATTTGCATGCTTGTAGGCTGCCATATATTTTGAAAAATCCCCTTGTCGATGTCTATGTCTATGAATTCATTGATTTAGGAGGGTTGCCATGTTGGTGGATTCGCTGCCATATATTCCTATACATTATTTCCTACTACGATATTTGAACAAAAGTTTGTGGACACCTGCCCATGTTTTTTTTAAAGCCTCCCATTCCATATGAACTCCGTATTTCGCTCTTGTAATAAGCTCCACTCTTCTGGGAAGATGGTCTACCAGATTTAGGAATAGGGTTTAAAGCCCAATAGCTTCATGGAGCTGGAGCAGGTTTTTAGTCTCCTAGCTCGAGTGGATGGTGAGATCCATGACGATGCCGTGTTGCATTTTATGGAGGGGTAAAAAAAAAAAAAAAAGGAATAACGCGTTAATATTTATCTTTTATTTTATTTCCACTACCCCAGATCCCAAATCGAACCCCCTGTAGATGAAAACGAGCTCATCTTGAGGACGATATTGAACTTTGACAGTGTTTGTGCGCGTCGGCAAATCACACAACACCACAACAACAACAACAACAACAACAACATGCATCAGACACCAGGTTACAGTACATAATAACACCACGACTAAATGATTCCCGGGACTTTTCCTCGGAATGTTGTTCCTTTACCAGCTGAAATGATCGTTTCAAATACTCTACTCTTTGAATTTTTTTGGGTAATAGACATTTTGGATTTCACACCCACCCACCCACCCACCCACCCACACATACACACACACTTATATATATATATTTATGAGGAAGGATTTGCAGCAACACGATGTGTGTGAGAGAGAGAATAATAAGCCTGGAGCTCTGGTGCTCTGGAGCTCAGGGTCGGTTCTCAGCGAGGACCTCGGACGCAAGTCGGCTGATGTGAGTCCAGGCCTCGCGGATGTGTCTCGACTCGGTGGTACGAGCGCACACGGCCAGGCGCAGCACGAAAACCCCCCCCAGCTGGCACGGCACCAGGTGAATCCTGCGAGCGCTGTTGATGTTCTTCAGCAGGGTTTCGTTCAGCTCGTTCGAACCCTGTGCAAAAAAAAACCCCGTCATGTTTCATATCAAGGACATTTCTATCTAGGACGGTATGACCAAACGTTTATGGACAACTGTACATAATATTGGTGTGTGAGGCAATTCCTCTACAGACCACCAGAGTGCAGCGTTACGCACTTTTTTTTGTTTGCTTGATTTTGCACATTATTAACGTGTGTGAACATCAACAGTTTATAATTTAAAACTAATTTGAAATAAAAATGGCCGCTTGGTGAAATAATATATAATATATTTATATTTATATATATATATATATATAATCCCACCTTTAATCTGAAGCAGACCAGGCCAAGCACCACTTCGGCGCAGATCTCAAAGCGTTCATCCGCTAGAAGAAAACTCTCGAACTCCTTCGCCAGAGCAACTTGCTGGAAAAATGATGGAAACTAATTTGTAGTAAACGGTTAAGATTAGAGATACAGTACACTGATATACGATAAACAATATGGATGTAAACCCTATTGAATATTTTACGATGACTGCACCCCAGGCCTCCTCACCTACATCTACTACCATCATATAAAGGCTGAATGAATTTCCACAAATCTCCCAAAAAAGTAGCGGAACATCTTCCCAGAAAAGAACATCAAAACACCTACTTTTTTATTTCTAAATAATAATTTTCCATCTATTTCCAAATTTTAATAAGGCTTTAACAAGACATGTCCAGCAGGTGGCAGCATTATCCTTTAAACCTCCTCGAAAAAAAAATGTTCACGTTAAACTCGTGTCCATGTGATTAAGAACGGCCATAAATGGGTGTTTCCTTGATCTCAGCCACGCTCTATGTGTTCCACTAGATTTTGTGGAGATTCAGCCTGCTAATAAAGTCAGGTACTAGATGGAGGTGAGGAGGCCTGGGGCGCAGTCAGCATAAAAAAAAAAAAAAGCATCCCAGAAGGTCTTAAACAGGGTTTCGAGCTCTGTAGCAGGCCACTCAAGATCTTCTTCTCAAAGAAATTGAAAACAAAATCTTTACATGTAGATACAGGTTTTTTTCTTTCTTTATTATTCACAGTAAAGAACAGGATTTAATTTTGGCACGTAAACGCGTTTCCCAGAGACACAAACGCTACGGTTGGACAGGAAATGGGCCCCGGATGACGTCGGAGATCTGATTTGATTGACAGGTCGGCTCCGGGAGCGATTACCTTGCGGATGTGCTGCTGCAGACCTCGCAGTCCGTACATGCGCAACACGAACCACAGCTTCAGCGAGCGGAACCTTCGACCCAGAGGGATCTGCCAGTGCTGCGGGGAGACGAGATCGGAGAAGACACATGAACACACGCGAACGAAAAGGTTCTTCGCTTGAAAAAAACACGGCAGAACATGTCGATCGTCCTGTTCAAATTAGCGTGCGCTAGTTCTGTGTATTACTATTCTATATGATAGAAACTATACGATCGATTCGAATTTCTTCTCGGGTTGCCAGGGTTATTTAACTTCATTATTTATTGTTAAAGAAAGTGCAGAAAGTCTATCCAGGAAAATACAGAGGCAGAAATGCGTGCACACCACAGTGACCTGCAACAGGCCCGGGGGGGAAAAAAGCCTTTTTATCACTCTCTTTTTTGCCCTAATATGTGATGATTTTATACCTGGCAACCCAATAAAACATATATATTATATATATATATATATTCGAAGTACTTACTCTATAATCCGTCACTATTCCTGGAAAAGAAAAAACAACAATGTTTATGTTCAATACATCCTGGAATTTTGGGGGTTTTTTTATCCATAAAAAGTGTGTGTGTGTGTGTGTGTGTGTGTGGCCGCTAGTGATGTCATAGCCGTTACACTCCTTATAAGGCAGAAAAGCCTGGAGCGCTGCGTCGTAACTTCATTAGCCGCCTGTTGTATGGAGTGGGAGTGGGTTTTGTGCGCTAGCTATGAATCGGCCTGTGAAGTGTGTACGTGTGTGTGTGTGTGTGTGTGTGTGTGTGTGTGTGTGTACGTTCGGACAGACACGGCCACTACCCCCCTCCCCCCTTTTGTATTGCTGTCAGCGCAATTAGAGGCCCGGCTGCAGCTGCACAGCTGTGTTTCTCACCGAGACGCTTTTGTGCTCTTAATGGGAGACGGGCAAAAAGGCAGAGCGGAGCATGATGGGTAATTAGAGTGTGCTGTTTCACTAAGGAGGAGGAGGAGGAGGGTGATGGACAAGCAAGGAGAGATCCAGCTGTAGATAAACAAGCAACTTTTTCTCGTCTCCGACATAATGTAAGGTGGGGGAGGGGGGGTTAAAACTGGTTTGGTTCTTCAGGTGTTTTAGCGTATTAGCATTTTCACTGTATTAGTGATGGGAAGATCTGGTCATTTTACAGACTTCCAAGATCCTCCAACACGTCTACACACACCAACTGTAATTCCGAAAATTGATGAATATAACGGCATAGCGTCTATGGGAGACACGTGACAAAAAAAACGAACGACTAGAAGAGTCGGCGACTGGATTGTGTTTCCTGGAAATGACCTATGTGGATTTTGCGACGTTTCGCTCGGTCGAAAATGAACGAATCGCTCACGAACGACTCCTGTATTCGCTCGATTTCGTTGCAAACTAGCCAGCTAGCATGAGCTAACTCTTACACGACTCCTTTAGTCTCAGGTCTATCTCCTTGATCCAAACTGGTCTCAGGATGGGCGGCCATGTTGGCCTGACATCATGTACTAAAGTCTGCCCCGGGGACACTTGTCCACACATGTCCACACACTTGAACAGGACGTCTATAGATGCGCTAGCATGAAATTCCCCCCTTCATTTAAACTACAAGACCCAAACCTTCATGAAAATCTTTCCATGGGTTGGAAGATCTCCTGCTATAGACCTCCAAAACCCTATCGTAGACCTTTGAGATCAATTGGAAGGTGCACAAATGTATTTAAGATATTGTGAGGAGCTAAGATGCTATTTGCAGTGTTAGCGTTCGTGTTTGTGGATGGGTGCAGCAGAAACACCTGACTCTTGGTGGTCATGCTTCAGATAAAGTGGATCCATCTTGAATGCCCCGATAACATCAGCTCTTTTTTTCACCCTGAAAGACATTGGGAATATTTTTGAAACATCAGATCCAGGCATCTTTTGTCTCGTTGGAGGTAGCATGAAATTTTGCCTTCACTTGAACTAGGAGACCCAAACTTGTTCCAGCATAATGATGCTCCATGTAGATAAGCTTTCCATGGGGTTGAACGATGTGGAAGATCTCCTGCTATAGAAATACATCAGCACCTGACTTTAGGCACAAAAAAATCTAGCGGAACCCAAACCCTGAAACTGGAGCCTCCTTCCATAATAAACTGAATAATAACGAGGAGTCCATGTTTAGAATGGAAGGAAAGGCGGGGCTTAGTGGAGGCGGAGCCCAAACGGATTTCCGGTAGCTGAAGGGCAAAAAGTCAACAACATTTAGTAACGAAATCACACGTTTCATATAGAAAACGTGCCACCAGACACCTGCGATTAAAGGCGTTTCTATAGCAACAACAAACCGGGATCTTTTACCTTCTGACCAATCAGGATCGAGAATTCAGCAGCAAATATGTGCGGTTTGAAATTCACCCGTTAATAATCTTTTTTATGGCTCGGGATCGAAACGATATGACAGCAGCAATATTTATCCGAAGCCGAATACGCCTCCTCACGCGTCCCCGTCCCTGTCTGTCTCATATCCTGTGTGTCCGGCGCTGACAGCTGCAGCAGCTGGATTTGTCTTCCTGCTTTTTTTCAGGGATCGGAAAGACTAATAAGAGTCTCTGCTCACCGTCGTGAATATGAAACTGTACAAGTGTGCACTACATGGACCAGAGGTAGTGGAACACCTGGATACATGGAACCCAAATACTTTCCATGGGTTCCACCTACATCGGTCACTGACTCACTTTACTAACACCCTTCTAGTAGCCGAATGAATCTCACACAAATCTCCATAAAATCTGGTGAAACGTCTCCCCAGAAGAGTGGAGCTTATTATAGCAGCGAATGGAGACTAAAAATGGAACGAGATGTTCAGGAAGATTCACATACTGTACCATGATTATGGTCGGGTGTCCACCAACTATTGTGTGTGTGTATGTATATATATATATATATTAATAAGAAATCATACCACATAGCAGAGCAGTCAAAGTTCACCAGCATCCACTTGTGAGGGTTGAAGTTGAAAGAGTCGGCAAACTGAAAAATAAATATCACACACACACACACACACACACACACATATATATATATATATATATATATATATATATATATATATATCCTAATAATTGCACCCCCACCCCCAAAATACTTCAGGATCGTCGTATTTAATTTAGGTAGATCGGCCATTTTTAATGGTTATGACCTCGCAAATCAGTGCGATATGATTGTTGTAATACAAGAAGTTGTCGATCATTAGAAACGATACGCACACGGGTCGTTGTGGGCTCCGTCCTAGGTCCTGACGCTTCTGGCTTTAATCAGCCGTCCCACCTGCCCTCCGTCCGTCTCCTTATCTGTCTCCTGATCTATTTGCCCAGGCGTCTGCTGCTCAATATCCTCTCCATCTGCTACACCATGGGCTGGACTGCGGGTCCGAGAATAAACCCGTGGACATTGGAACCCATGATTGTTGCCATGCGAGGACATCCTATTTGCTTCCTGGCAACCGGGTCCCGATAAAGGAAACGGCATGGCGCTGTCATTCGGGCTTTTCTGATAAAGACCAGGGCCTTTTCGAGACGACCGTAAACGCCGGGCAGCATTGTTTGAACTGCTGCTTATAAACAGAGAGATTTTGTTATGGAGGGAGGAGGGAGGGGCTTATCTAAAGGTCTGTGTGCGCCTCAGGAAATTACTTTAGCCTTATCTCCACAATACTCCGCTGGGCGCCGGGGCAACGCCAAGCCTCTCTAATTTCCAGACGATTTTTCCGCACATAACTCATTGCATCGGATTTGACATTTGAATACTTTTCAGTTGCACGCGCACACGGATGCACACGCATCAAAGAAGGCGTCGTTCTGCCCTTTGCTTGACGGATTTCAATAAGCAAATAGGGGCAAAATGATTTCCCAGTGTAAACACACCATTCGAATGGGTCTGGAGAGGATTTGGATGATCGGGAAAGCGGCTAGCTAGCAATGGAAACTAGCTGATGAAGTAAAACAGGAAAGCAGGAAAATAATGAAATATTATTTGAGTTTGGCATTGGGACGCTGATACTGGGTTTGGAAATAGAACCCAATGAACTAACAAAGTGCTGGAAATTAGATTGAACTAGCAAAAGCAAACTAGCCAAAAAGAAGAAACTAGCAAGTAAAAGGTAAAATGCTGCACAAAATAAACCGTATTAGCCTGATGTACTGATTTCAATCAGTAATTCATGTTGGAAAACCAGAGCGCGAAACGGAACACATTTAGCCAACAAAAGTGCTGGGAAAATTAGCTTTTATATAAAAATAATGTATTAATCCCACAGGGAATTGTCGCCTATTCCAGGGACGTTAGGAAGCTGAGGTCAGCCATGTTACAGTGCCCCTGGAACACAGCAAGTAGAGGGCCTTGCTCAAGGGGGGTCCTAAGAGTGGCAGGTTTGGTGATACCGGGACCACGCAGCGTGGTCAGGTGCTAGCATTCATTCACAACTCATTTTTCTTTGGAAGGTTTATGAATTCATTGTAATATTAGTTCTGAATGAATTAGTAATGAATCTGTGGACCTCATGGCGTTGCGGAATAACGAGGACGTCTAAATCTCCAACCTTTTTTCAGGAGGCTGTGTATGGAGGGTTTTGGTGGGTTGACCCATTAGCCAATTAGCTAATGTATCTCCACCTATTAAACAAATGAGGTTTGGGCGTGTGACCTTTGCTGTATTTTGGATACGAGTCATAATTTTTGTTTTTTTTGTTTTTAGTGTCTATAAAATCTATAGAATACAGATTTTCTCCAGAACGTTCTTGTGACCAACTGGTGGTTGGGGATCTTTGGTCTACGAGACACGATACCCAGGTTGTTGAGAGCCATCGCCACTTTGTCCGTCGTTTACTTACGCTACAGCAGCTGTAAACATCCTTTTAAAAACAATAAAAGGGAAAATCCCTAAAAACTTTCCTGTGGAGGAAAACCTACTAAGACATTCACAAAGCACCGACACCCCCGACTCCTCCCCTTACCTCGATGCCATACAGGAGAGGTCGGAACTCAGGGCAGATGAACGCGCTTCCCGCGTAGGCGGCGTCGATGTGCATCCAGATTCCCTCTATGTTACCTGCGGCGGAAAAATAAAACAGTCCTCGATCGACGTGCCGACGACGTTATTTCCACGAGCGGGTGTGTTTACGCGCTAACGTGTACTCACATATGGGTCCGAGTTCAGTGATGCAGTCAAATGCGCAGGATGGAGTCGTCCCCAGGGTGGCACAAAGCTGCCGAGAAAGGATTTGGACAAAAGACAATGAGGAAAACAACGAAGAAGTGTTCCATACAGCTGGTGAGCCTTTTCTCAATATTATTAACTCCTCACTATCTTTAGGTCACGTCCCTTAAACCCCTCAAGTTGGCAGTTATTAAAGCCCTCATTAAGAAACCTTATTTGGATCCAAACGAAATATCAAGTTACAGAACCATTTCAAACCTTCTGTTTATGTCTAAGATTCTAGAAAAGATTGTGTCTGCCCAGTTCCTTCTTACAAGAGAACAATATCTTTAAAAAGTTTCAGTCAGGTTTCAGGTGTCTAAATTATGTGGTACCACAAGGTTCAGTTCTAGGACCCCTGCTGTTCACAATATACATGCTTCCTTTGGGAAATATTATTAGAAGGCATGGGATCAGCTGATGGCACCCAGCTATATACTGTATCTCCTCAAAAACTGGTGAAACTTCTCAATGGACCAGGTTAACTGAGTGTGTTAAAGAATTAAAAGATTGCATGATGCATAACTTTCTATTATTCAATTCTGATAAAACGGTGATTTTGCCCATAATAAAAAACATTTTAATTATTGAATAAATTAATTCAAAATGTGTACAAAAAAAAAACTATCAAATTATTTACATTTCAGGTTCTGGAGGAAAATAATGAATATGGAAATTAATAAATTGTTTAAAAAAAATTAAATAAAATAATACAATTCAATAAAATACAATAAAAAAAAGGTGGAAAAAAAAAACATTGGAAGAAAAGTAAAACCCTTCTACATGGGTGTGTTACGTACTGCCAGTGTGTGTTAACTTACGAAGAAAGGGATGAGTCCTGCCGCTTTGTCCTCCTCGATGGCGTCCCTCAGCGCCTCTCCCCTCACCGAGAACTTGCTGTCGGTGGGAAGTTTTTTCATTTTCACGCCTCCGATTAGACCCGCTCTCTCCACGGATGAATGAGCCTGAATGGTATTCAAATATCACTTTCCGAACCATTGATTCGTCTGACCACAATCTCATAATAATATTGTATAATATTGTAGCATTCCATGTTGTGGGAAAAGGGCGTGGTCCAAAAAAAAAACCTAACCAGGAAGTAATCTTGGATTAAGTGGCCTGTGTGTGAGATCGCCCACCTGATTTGAGGCGTAGGCCACCAGTTTGTTCATGATGTCCACTTCGGTCCACTCGGGATGATCAGCTTTGACCAGTTTCACAATCCGGGCGCGAGCGGCGAGAAGCGCTACCAAAGACGCCTCGCTAGCAGTTCCCTGAAATACATTTTTTTAAAAACAGAAGCAGGAAGTGTTAAACGTAGCGCGAAGCGATTTTGCTAACACGGCTCCCTGACAGGATTTGTAGATTTTTTTCGACCCGGAATTGTAGCATTGCTAGTTATTAAAGTCGCGCAAACAGAACATTTCATAGCTTTGAATTGTAGCCACCAACGTGCATCTGCTCTGCTGCTAATAAATAGTTCAAATAATGCTAGGGCGGATTAGCATCTCACGATCCTGAACATGTCCAAGACAAACGAATAGATGTTTTTATTGTTTTTTTTATTTATTTATTTGATTTTTACTTTAAAAAAACCCAACAAAAAAAACGATCCATAATCCATAAAAAAGGACTAATTTGGGTGTGTGGGAGTCAGAATTATTGCTGGTTAATCAAAAAAAACAAATACGTATTAAACTCATATACAGATTCATTTATTTAATTATACAGTGTATAATTTATTCAATTATTTAAATGTAAATTCAAATGTGTAACAATTTTATTATAAATAGTTATCAGTCGTCATCATTTATATATATATATATTTATATTTATATATATTATATGTCTCCTCCTTTTAGTCTCTCTCTTTCTCTCTCTCTCACACACACACACACACACACACACACACACAATTGTCAATCATTAAGTGAAGAGCTGCACCAATTCAAGCTCTATTTACACGTGTTGAATCAGCTGGCTGTGAGCCAGGCCTTTTCTTTGATCCCTCTCCCTTTGATCACACACACACACACACACACACACACACACACACACACACACACACACACACACACACACACACACACACGCACGCCCGCTCGCACGCATGCAGGAAAATTTTACATTATTCTAAGACAGATAATTAGACAATTGGGATTCTTGCTTCTGATTGGTCAGAAGGTTTTGTTGAAATTCGCTCGTGGGTCGTATGAAAGTCTGGGGTTTATACCCCAAAAACTGAATTCTGAAAGTCTGGAATTCCATCCAAATTTTATATGAACAGATCGAAAATCCTGCTTCAGTAAGAAGAACAGCAAAACTGAAGCGTGGGTAGGTCAAAAGTATGTGGACACCAGCCCGTAAGAACATCCAGCGATAATCGAACGTGAAAGTAAGTGAACAAGAAGAAAAAAATGTATCGCGAATAATCTGGATTCAATCAAATAAATGAAAAAAATATATGTAACGTGATAAATTGTATATATAAAAAAAAAATCATAGGTTTTCTATATTAAAATGCTAAAATGTTATATGAACTTTGTGGAAACCTGAACATAAGATTCCATTCTATTGCACGCTTAGTCTCCGTGTGCTGTTCTGATGAGCCCCACTATTCTGGGAAGATGTTCCACTAGATTTTGTGGATGTTCTTTTAGCTATAAGGGTGTTAGTAAAGTCTGATGGTGCCTATTGTGTGTGTGTGTGTGTGTGTATATACAGTCCAGACAAAATTGAGGGACGGAATAAAAGCCCGTTTTAGTTTCCACATTATTTACATGTAAATTTCATCACCACTCTGAGCATCAATTACATCAAGCATCGACTCCCTTCAACAGGAAGTGAGCGCTGTCGGTTTCCATAGTGAGCATCACTGAAAAGCACAAAACAGAAGCCGGAGGAGGAGGAGGACGAGGAGACGCACGTGCTCACGCCATGAAAAGATCCGTCATGACGTCCGACTCGGACATTAAGGTCATTTGTGCTCGTGTCGGGCCACCGCGTCTCGTCTACAGGTGACGCACTAAAAGCCAATTTCCGTCCATATAAACACTCGCAATTCGAAACAAATTGGCGTTTGAGTGAGCAGACGCCGCTCTCCAGCATGCGTCCTTGATGGATTTTTTCCAGGTGGTTAAAACGTAATCGCTCGCCCGTCCCCGGTGTCACAATTGAGCGGAAAAAAACCCGCCTCGGGGCGAAACACGATCAATTTCAGAGTTAGAAAGAAAACACTCAAACACATGGGGGAATAAATCAATAACAGGGACGTTCTGTGGAAGATCTTGAGGCAAAATCGCCAGAAAATCTAGAGGAACATCTTCCAAGAAGAGTGGAGCTCATCAGAACAGCACACGGAGACTAAACGTGGAATAGAACAGGACTGGGACACATTTCTGACATTGGAAACCCTCAAAACTTTGGTAAACATCTCCCAGGGTTTGTTTCTTGTTTGCCTATCCTCCATGAGTAAAAACCGTAAAACATCTGAAAATGGATCGGTTTTGGGAGCTCACCTGAATCACGCCTCCTCCTTTGCCCTCCGTTCCGGCCAAAAACTCCTCGGGAAGCTTCAGCATCTTCCCCAGCCAGTCCAGCACCACCGTCTCCAGCTCAGTGCAGGCTGGACTTGCCGCCTGAGACACAACGGAGGACAGATGAGCGAAGGAAGGAAAGGAGGAAGTACAAAAGGGAAGTGATTGACAAAAAAAAAAGAAAAAACAAGGAAGGAGAAAGGAAGGAAGGGTGACAAGCAAACAAAACCATAGATGGTTGAACATATGGATGGATGAATGGATGGATGGATATTAAAAAAGGTAAATACCCAGGAGAAGCCGATGCAGCCGATTCCCCCTGACAGCATGTCTGCTAGCAAGGCAGGAAAAGAATTAGCACTGGGGAAGTAGGCGTAGAAGTACGGACTGTGCCAGTGGGTGACCTGAAAAAACAATATCACAAAACACAAAATCTTTTGTCATCGTCTCAAAGCAGCTTTACAGAGTTTAGGAATGAAGGTGAACGGTGTGTGTTTATCCCTGATGAGCACCATGGAGTCTGTGGTGAAGGAAAAACTCCCTTAGATGTTATAAGGAAGAAACCTTGAGAGGAACCAGACTCAAAAGCAGAACCTCATCCTCATTTGGGTGACATCAAGAGTGTGATTATAGTCTTTAAACACTACAGAACACGGCCCAAACACCAGTACACGGAAGCTCCAGCATTTTAACCTGCATATGTTCTAATCTTCAAATCCACTACAAACTACTGCTACTTACCTACAAAACACTAAATGGTTTATCTCCATGTATCTATCCAGTCTTTTAACACGCTACAATCCGTCACGCTCCCTGAGATCTCAAAACTCTGGACTTCTAGTAGTTCCTAGAATAGCAAAGTCCACTAAAGGTGGTAGAACATTCTCACATTTAGCTCCTAAACTCTGGAACAGTCTTCCTGACAGTGTTCGGGGCTCAGACACACTCACCCAGTTTAAGTGTAGATTAAAGACGTATGTTTTTAGCGAGTTCTACACATAACACACATCACATCATAACCTTGTGCTCCAGAACATCTGATCACATCACATTATCAACTTGTGCTGTTAATATCATGAACAGCAGCTACGCTAATTCCTCTCCACTGCTTCTCTTTCTCTCCCCATGGCGAGGCTTCCTGAGGTTCCTCCAGCTCCAGTCACGTCCCACCTCATAAAGATTGTGCACCTTTAAAGAAGTAGATGCTCACAAACATCCTGAACCATCTAGAGACGCACCAGCGCCAATTGGATCCCACTTCATGTGGAGTTTGGACAATGGAGCTTTTCGAGTGTTTAAAGGCTCTGGTATGGAGAAGCTGGTGTTGGATCTGTGATGATCTCAGATGTTGAGCTATTTTATGAGTTGCCCAGTAGCTTCTGGTTCAATCTGACTGTAGAAAGAACATCACTTATAATCACACACTCCAGTGTTTAAAGACTATAATCACACTCTTGATGTCACCCAAATGAGGATGCGGTTTTGCTTTTATATCTGGTTCCTCTCAAAGTTTCTTCCTCATAACATCTAAGGGAGTTTTTCTTTCACCACAGTCGCCCCCAGGCTGCTCATCAGAGATAAACACACATCCGTAACGCTGCTTTGAGACGATGCCAATCATGAAACGCACAATAGAAATAAACTTGACTTGACTTAACATGAGAAGTGAATATTAAATCCTTTCTTTTGTTTCTTTTCTTGTTTAAAAGTGATTCCATGCGTGGGAAAGAACCACAGCGCAGATCCGTAATGGAATTTTCCAAGAATTAGTCATTCGTGGACTTGAGGGCCTGAAACGACTCCAAGGGGAACAATGAATTCGATCTATTTGGGAGTGAACGGAACGCGAACACTAACGCAGGTGTGTAAAATCCCTTCGTGTTTCCCATCTTATTTCTCATTCCGTCTTTCAGTGTGAACAAAAAAAATCACTCTAAATGCAGCAACACTGCAGAAGCTCCAACAAAGAGCTCAGTAGGAGCTCCAAACTCACCCCAGGCATGATGACCCTCTCGATGTCCTTAACCACGTCCTCAAAAGTCTCAGGCTCGTCAGGAGCCCTGTCAGGAATGAGGGCACGTAGGTAGCCCGGCTCCACGTCAGGGTAAACCTGCCTCTTCTCAATGTTCTCCAAGTAGTCTGCTATGTAGTCCACCATCTCCTTCCCTCGCTTGCGGAACTCTGCGACGTCCATCTTCACACCTGGAGCGCGTGGACGGAGGAAAAGGTTTTGAGGAAAGGAAGCTGTACTACTAAATCCCTATTCGGTGTTATAAAAAGCTCTTCTCGGAAGATGTTCCAGAGATTTGTGGAGATTTCTCGTATTTTTTTTTAAAACCTTTAACTCCGGAGATGTTTTCCATTTTAAGAAAGTTCCATCGAACACCAAATTACAAGATCTTTATTTCCCAGAACCTGTTCCAGCATGATATTCGTGCACAAAGCCTGCTCCATGAAGATCTGCTTTTAATGGTTTGGGCGATGGGGAAAATCTAACCCCCTTGTAACTGAATAAATCTCAAACAAATCTCCACAAAAAAAACCATAGTGGAACACCTTCCCAGAAGAGTGGAGCTCATTATAAGCACAAATGAGGACTAAATGCCACATGCCAATCTTATAGTCTGGTGTCCACAAATTTTTAGGACTTTTCAACAAAAATCAGCCGCATACAAACATCACAAAGGCTCTAAATTACTAAATGCGAAAAATCAATACTAAAAAAGTTTTCCAAGCATAAAAATAGGAAACATATTAACTATAAAAACATAAACATCACAGATACAAAGCAAAAAAAAAAATAAAAAAATCACCTGAAGGCAATCCGGAAAAGGTTTTTATATTTTTCTGTGGTGCATTATTGCTATTTTTTATATTTTCTCTACTCCTAACTATATAATATGTGTATAAAATGTTTAATATTTGCTGTAGTACAAACTCTAAACAGACGGCAAATAAACTTCAAATTTGAAACGTGAAACTATAAAGTTATATTTCCAACATAAAAAGCAGGTATTATTTCTAGTATCTATAGAAATGAAAGTCTAAGTTGTTATTATTATTATGATTATTATTACCATCGTTATAGAATGAACTCCAGATCAATAGCTGAATTGCACTCACCCTCGAGAGCTGGTTCCTCCCACACCTCTAACCTGAACCTAAAGAGATCCTGCTCTATATACACGTATACACTTACAGACTCCCCCTCCGTCCCTCCCAATACTCCCCCCAGCTTCAAACTTATTGGATCACTTATTGGTATATTGGTATATAATTGAACGGAGCAAACAGGGACAGGACTCTTGGGACGTCTAGACGACCCGGTCCCCATCAATTGACAGCAAAGAAAAAAAATGTAATGGACGCTGAGCACATCAACCAGGAATCCTGCTATTTTCTCCAAACAGTGAATAAACGCCCATATTATTCATTAATTATCCACAATATCCAGCGGCTAATTTCCATGAAGGATCCATGGAACCATTGAAATGCCCGTTATCGGTTACTTTACAACCGTAATTCTCCCGGCAGAAGCATTTTTTTTTCTTTCTCTTCGACTTCTTAAGGAAAGAACACCTTGTTGTAGTACTAAGAAACCGGACGACCTTTGTCCTTCGACCTTGAAACTGCTGCGCTAGCAAACGCACACTCACGATGGCACAAGAGCCGGAGATACTGGTGTATAACGCTTAATAACCTGCTGAGCATTTCCTCTCAAAACTCACCCAGGTCCTGCTCACTGTAACAAGTAACGTGTGATTCCATAATTCCCACCCAAAGCACTGTGTTTACGGCGTTTTACTTCTGTTACGCAAGTTACTGAGGTTCACTAAGGTTCATGTTTGTAGTGAACATCTACTTCACTCACACCTCAAGTCTTCTCATGTTTCAGTGTTTAAACCTTCACTGCACTTCCTCAGACTTTTACACTCGAACTGTCTTTTATATATTTATAGTTATTTTTCTTATGTTTCATTATACAGTGGGTACGGAAAGTATTCAGACCCCCTTCCATTTTTCACTCTTTGTTAGCCATTTGCTAAAATCATTTAAGTTCATTTTTCTTCCTCATGAATGTACACACGGCTCCCCATACTGACAGAAAAACACAGAATTGTTGACGTTGTTGACATATTAAAAAAAGAAAAACTGAAATATCACATGGTCCTAAGTATTCAGACCCTTTGCTCAGTATTTAGTAGAAGCCCCCTTTTGATCTAATACAGCCAGGAGTCTTTTTGGGAAAGATGCAACAAGTTTTTCCCACCTGAATTTGGGGATCCTCTGCCATTCCTCCTTGCAGATCCTCTCCAGTTCTGTCAGGTTGGATGGTAAACGTTGGTGGACAGCCATTTTTAGGTCTCTCCAGAGATGCTCAATTGGGTTAATGTCAGGGCTCTGGCACGGAGTTGTTGTGAAGCCACTCCTTCGTTATTTTAGCTGTGTGCTCAGGGTCATTGTCTTGTTGGAAGCTACCCCTTCGGCCTAGTCTGAGGTCCAGAGCACTCTGGAGAAGGTTTTCGTCCAGGATATCCCTGTACTTGGCCGCATTCATCTTTCCCTCGATTACCAACTAGTCGTCATGTCACTGCAGCCGAAAAACACCCCCACAGCATGATGTTGCCATCACCATGCTTCACGGTTGGGACTGTATTGGACAGGTGATGAGCAGTGCCTGGTTTTCTCCACACATACCGCTTAGAATTAAGGCCAAAAAGTTCTATCTGGGTCTCGTCTTTTTTCTCACCATCTTGGAGTCCTTCAGGTGTTTTTAAGCAAACTTCATGCGGGCTTTCATGTGTCTTGCACTGAGGAGAGGCTTCCATTGGGCGACTCTGCCCCGACTGGTGAATCAATGCCAGCTCTAGGAAGGGTTCTGGTCGTCCCAAACGTCTTCCATTTAAGGATTATGGAGGCCACTGTGCTCTTAGAAACCTTAAGTGCAGCAGAAATGTTTTTGTATCCTTAGCCAGATCTGTGCCTTGCCACAATTCTGTCTCTAAGCGCTTCAGCCAGTTCCTGTGACCTCATGATTCTCATTTGCTCTGACATGCATTGTGATCTGTAAGGTCTTATATAGACAGGTGTGTGGCTTTTCTAATCAAGTCCAATCAGTATAATCAAACACAGCTGGACTCAAATGAAGGTGTAGAACCATCTCAAGGATGATCAGAAGAAATGGATAGCACCTGAGTTAAATATATGAGTGTCACAGTAAAGGGTCTGAATAATTAGGACCATGTGATATTTCAGTTTTTCTTTTTTACTAAATCTGCAAAAATGTCAACAAGTCTGTGTTTTTCTGTCAGTACGGGGAGCCGTGTGTACATTCATGAGGAAAAGAAATGAGCTTAAATGATTTTAGCAAATGGCTGCAATATAACAAAGAGTGAAACATTTAAGGGGGTCTGAATACTTTCTGTACCCACTGTATAATGTGAATTATTTCTAGTTCACCTTTAACTCTTTCTGCTGCTGTAATATGTCATTTACCCTCTGGGATGAAAAGAATAACTTATCTATTGGTCTTCCCACTTCCCCACTTCCCCACCTCCCCACTTCCCCCCCTGTCCACTTCCCCACCTACATACACATCTACCCACCCATCTACCCACTTACCCACCTACATGCACATCTACCCACCCATCTACCCTCTTACCCACCTACATGCACATCTACCCACCCATCTACCCTCTTACCCACCTACATGCACATCTACCCACCCATCTACCCACTTACCCACCTACATGCACATCTTACCCCACCCCCATCTACCCCTCTTACCCACCTACATGCCATCACCCATCTACCCACACCCATCTACCCCCTCTACCCACCCACCTACATGCACATCTACCCACCCATCTACCCACTTACCCACCTACATGCACATCTAACCCACACCCCACCATCTACCCCACCTTACCCACCTACATGCACATCTACCCACCCATCTACCCTCTTACCCACCTACATGCACATCTACCCACCCATCTACCCTCTTACCCACCTACATGCACATCTACCCACCCATCTACCCACTTACCCACCTACATGCACATCTACCCACCCATCTACCCTCTTACCCACCTACATGCACATCTACCCACCTATCTACCCACCTACATACACATCTACCCACACATCTACCCACTTACCCACCTACATACACATCTACCCACCCATCTACCCACCTACATACACATCTACCCACCCATCTACCCACTTACCCACCTACATACACATCTACCCACCCATCTACCCACCTACATACACATCTACCCACCCATCTACTCACTTACCCACCTACATACACATCTACCCACCCATCTACCCACTTACCCACCTACATACACATCTACCCACCCATCTACCCACCTACATACACATCTACCCACCCATCTACCCACTTACCCACCTACATACACATCTACCCACCCATCTACCCACCTACATACACATCTACCCACCCATCTACCCACTTACCCACCTACATACACATCTACCCACCCATCTACCCACTTACCCACCTACATACACATCTACCCACCCATCTACCCACTTACCCACCTACATACACATCTACCCACCCATCTACCCACTTACCCACCTACATACACATCTACCCACCCATCTACCCACTTACCCACCTACATACACATCTACCCACCCATCTACCCACTTACCCACCTACATACACATCTACCCACCCATCTACCCACTTACCCACCTACATACACATCTACCCACCCATCTACCCACTTACCCACCTACATACACATCTACCCACCCATCTACCCACCTACATACACATCTACCCACCCATCTACCCACTTACCCACCTACATACACATCTACCCACCCATCTACCCACTTACCCACCTACATACATACACCTACTTACCTACCTTGCCACCCACCTGTCCATCTCAACCAACCTATCACAAACCGGCTATAAAATAAAAAAATGCTTCAGGGCGCGTCTTTGGAAAACACAAATTATCTTCCAGGAACCAACATTTTATTCTATAATTTTATCAGATTATTTCAGGAATAAAAAATTCAATTATTATTATTTTTTTGCTTCTTCTTTCCAAACCTTAAAAAAAACCTCCTTAAGAAGCGTCCTGAAGAAGGGATGACCCTCTGGGGAATAATCTGCCAAGGTGTGCTGTCTCCACTTTCTAATCCACATTAATACACACTAATGCAGGTGTGTGTGTGTGTGTGTGTGTGTGTGTGTGTGTGTGTGTGTGTGTGTGTGTGTGAGAGAGAGAGAGGTCATCAGCTCACCCACAGGGCTACAGATCTATTTGATTACATGATGGCAAATAACGTTAACGCTCTTAAACCTCTCAGAAGGACCCATGACTCCACACACACACACACACACACACACACACACACACACACACACACACACACACAGTTCGTGTGAATAATTTTTTTTGAGCGTTACAAAAATACAGTATATTGTTATTTAATAAATAATGCATGCAGCCTACATTATTTTTTTAGCCGTACACGTTTAAACAAAACACACACACACACACACACACACACACACACACACACACACACACACACACACACACACAGTATTAGAAAACCATATTGCTCGAAAAAGGCAATAAATTCACCATAAACACACACTGCAACTGAACCTTGCTCCCCGACTTTCAACATTCAACATTCAACAAGTGTGATCTCTCTCTCGCACTCGCACTCACACACACACACACACACACACCACACACACACACACACACACACTAATAGAGCTTTGCTGCGTTTGTCCATGCAACAGTGTACTTACAGTGTCAATCAAAAAAAAAAAAAAAAAAGAAAAAAGACAGAGTCCTCCTCTTCCTTCTTTTCTGGTTTTAACTCTCACCTTTTTCACTCATACACACAAACACACACACACACACACAAACACACACACACACATATACACACTCATCCAGAGCAAAGTGGAATACAGAAGCCGGGGTCTTTATCTGCGGAGCGCACTTTTCCCACAGCCAATCAGAGCGTGGCACAGCAGGAAGAGCTGATTCACAAGGAGTTAATGAGATCCTACTCGCTTTCTGTCTCACACACACACACACACACACACACACATCAATGCTAACTTTCGTTTTTATGGTTACAAAATATATAGAAACACTATAGACACATTATACAATATACTATACAATATATAGCTGGCAACAAAAGTAAGTACACCCCCAGTGTACCCAAAACTTTCCAAAGTGTGAAGCACCATCATTATGCAGCACTGCTTTAATCCTCCTGGGTACGGGATTCACCAAAGTTGCACAGGTTGTTGCTGGGATCCTTTTCCACTTCTCCATAATGACGTCACGTAGTTTCTGGATGTTAGAAAGATGGAGATTCTCCACCTTCTTCTTGAGGATCCCCCCACAGGTGCTCAATAGGGTTCAGGTTTGGAGACATACTTGGCCACTTCATCAACTTCAGCTTCCTCAGCAAGACAGTTGTCATCCTGGTGGTGTGTTTGAGGTGGTTATAATGTTGGAAAACTGCTGTTCGGTCCAGTTTTCTGAAGAGAGGCGTCATGTTCTCCTTCAGAATGTCACAGGACATCCATGTTTCCCTCAATAACCCAGTTCCCCAGCACCAGCAGCACTCATGCAGCCCCAGACCATGATGATACCACCACCATGCTTGACTGTAGGCAAGACACAGTTTTCTATGGGCGTCGCCACACATACCGGACACCATCTGCGCCAGTTTATCTTCATCAGTCTCATCAGACCAAAAAATATTAATGCAAATGGCAAAAAAAAAGGATTTTAAACATAAAAAAAGCAAGTTCACATTTAGAATTGTTTTTACCACTTTTTATTTCTATGCATTAAAAAAAAAAAAAGTTCTTTACAATGTGATGAATTCTGATGCTGTTTAAATTTTATAATTCAATAATTCCATAAAAAAAATTGCTGATTAATAATAATAATTTCAATATCGAATTGCCTTATATCTATGGCTGTTTAGGTAAAAAAAAAAATCATTTTTTTTTACATTTTTATTCGAATACTGTAAGAAATTTCTCTAATTGTCCTGTTTCAGTGCAGCAGCAAGAAGATTTACATTTATTGGTGTTAAAAAATGAACAAGACTCTGTTCTAGTATTTGCCTGCCACCTGGTGGTCACGTCTGAGGTTTACACCGACCACATGCAACCGTTTCCAAAAGCGTTAATTAAACAATATCCATAATAATAAAAAAAATTAACACAGGTTTCTCATATCCAGACTTTTCAACATTCTCTTTACTGCTCCTCTAAAAAATGAACTCTCAGCATCATCTCTCTCATCCTCTACCACTGCTCCACTCATCCCTCCATCATGTCTTCACCCTACACTCCAACAATCCCTCAATTCTTAATTCTGCTGCACTGATCCCACCTTCTCTCAGAATACAGAGGGAGACGTACTTCAAGACTCTTTCCTCTTCTGGCGCCACGATGATGGAACCAACTTCCACTTGATGTTACTTTATACACCAAACCAACCTTTTTCCAAAAATAATTCCAGAATGTATTTACTGATGGAAGCACTTCGTAAGTCACTCTGGATAATGGCGTCTGCTGAACGCTGTGTTAAACGTTATTTAACCAAATCACATGCAATCATACACTTCTGAGAGATGTTGAACATTATGGAAGGTGTCTCCAGACGTGCTTAGGTATGGAGACCCAAAAAGTACTGGATGATTCTTCGAACCTCAAGATGCTGCTGGTGCTGCTGGTAAACTCTCCGAGCTTTACAGCTCCTGGGTTTCCTGAGCTCAGCTTTCGGTCTGTGCAGCGTTTCAAGGTGTCCATGTCCATATAGGGTTCCTCTGGGTTCTTTTATTGTCCTTCAACTCGCGACAAAAACTTACCTGTACGTCAAAATCCAAAATCCCTACAGAAAAAAAATGCATTGAATTTTTTGTTGAATTTCAATCTGGTAAATTTAGAGAAAGTTGTCTTTTTTTTTTCTCTCAGTTTATTAGCAAGCGTTTGCATTTATTCGTAGCATATAAATGCACAACAGAATTCTTACAACTTAGTGTGATATTACTTACAGAGAGTAAAAGTACAGATGTTTTCAGAGACTCTGGAAAAAGTTAAAGTGAAGAAGTTTGGACTCGAACATGTACTTTAGTAATAAAAAGTAGCCTTTATTACTTCCTGTTTTAGCATCGTTAAGCAAAAAAAAAAAAAAAACAGCTGTAGACTAAACCATATTGGGGAAAAATCTGTAGTTTGTTTATGTCTTCAGTCACACTTTTGTCTCATTTAATTCACTAAAAAAGACCCAGGAAACGTTTGTGTAAGTCCGCTAGTATTAAAGTTCCTCAACAAACTAGAATTAAATGTTGACCTTGTGTTAGAAAACACCACACAATACAAAAATACATATTTTAAACCGATCTACGTTTTGTTGTAGTACCAAGCGATTTCCTGACACCTAGTGGCCAATGCTTAGATTTACACCAGGAGGGTTTTGTTCCTACCAAATAGTCGTCTATTCAAAATCAAGATTAGACAGGTGAAATCAGACAAGGCTTCTGATTGGTTGGAATGAAAACTTTACAATTTACCCTTATGCAGAGCAACGTACTATTATTTCACACCTGAGCCGTTCTGGGTTTAGTGCCTTGCTCAAGAGCAATACCAGCTTTGTGGTGATGGGATTTAAACTCACAACCTTCCAATCCAATAAGCAAAACTGAACCACCACTTCCGTGTGATGCCAAAATTTCCTATAGACACACTGATGTGTTGGAAAATGTATTGAGTAGAACTTTTGTGTGGGGTGGTGCTGGGGGCAATACCAAGCTGTTATTTTGTCGGGTGAATCATTTCATCAAAAACGTTTGCACCATGGAACGGTAGTTCACCATTGGGTTTCAATTGGGGTTCACGGCTTCCTGAGACCTTAACGACTTCGAGTGATCGCCACACTTATTGGCGCCAGTACGCGCTGTCTGTTGGTCCGCAGGACTCGATCCTCGGTCCTACACAATTGAGTGCACTTCAACAGAAGATGGGGTTCTCCGCAATCTGAAGCCCATGAACCTCCGTGTTCTTTGTCCTGGTCAGAATCATGATAGAAATATGGTCTAATTCACCCTGAGAACGTCCACCACAAATCACACGCTCATCGAAAGCAAGCGCGAGTTTAACGCGAGACATCGGCGAATCCTTCGCCGCCGAATCTCGCCACTTCCTAAGACAACACAAGCCCAGGCAAAAGTTATAGCAATGTATTAATGTTTTATTCTACTTCCAATAAACACAATAAACCAGAGGCTTATTTGTACAAAAATACCTGAAATGTTACAGTTAGCATTTGTGAGCGATTCAGCGATTTACAAAGACCAAAGCAAAGCACACAAAAAAAAAAAAAAAAATTTTCTTGCTTTTTGTTTTTTAATTCCCTGGAAAAAAAAACATATTTATGGATATATCTATACGTATGTACAGGTACATAATTTTTTTTTTTGACAGAAGCGAAGACACGTGTAGTTGTAGCTAGAGGAACGGGTTTATGCATTGCAGGTCAGAAGGTTTTTTTTTTTCTCGGATCAGATCAAGACAGAAACGATTATATACATGAAGTCCAGGAAAACGGAGACAAAGATGGACGTCTGAGGCAACCTGCTGAATTTGACGCTAAAGCTAAAACCACGACGAAGCTAATATTCGAGCGCTGTTTTGCGTCCATGTCGCCAACGCTAAAAAAACTCAACATTCGTTTAAGAAAAAAAGACTAGAAAGTAGAGAAAGTTCTAGAAAAGGCACCAGTTTTAAGGAACCGGGCCTCATCAGGCTCCACGTCAACCCTGAGCAAACCCAGTTACATTCAATTCTTTTGAATATTTATATAAAAAAAATAATAATTCATTCGCTGATAGACTCTAGAAACATTTCGACACACACACACACACACACACACACACACACACACACACACACAGGAAATGATTCACAACACCCGCGTAATAAGGCTAGGCTAGCATTTCCAAACTGTGTTCCGTGGAGGAAAAAAAAAAAAAAGTTAGCGTGACGAAAACGTTCAGTTTCTTCTTTTTGTTTTTCTTTAGCTTAAGTTTAAACCAACAGCGTTCAAGTTTAAACCACCCTGAAAACTGAGAAACTGAATAAAACGTTATATTTACACTTTATTTAAAAAAAAAAAAAAAAAAAAAAAAAAAAAAAAAAAAAATTACAATTCCCCAAAAACAGTTCTTCATTTTTTTTTTTTTTTTTTTTTTTTTTTTTTTTTTTAGCTAACTTGGGGAGAAGAAAAAAAAAAAGAAAACATAGTGATTGGAAACCTAAAATACAGTGTCACGAACACATGTCTCAAAAGAAATTAAATAAAAATAATAATAATAATTAAAAAAAAAAAAAAATCAAAAAAGTCAAACTGTGATGCGGACACTGTCAGGGGGATCGAGTTTTTTTTTCTGCCTCAAACAACAGTAAAAAAATACCACTTTTCCCCTCCCTTTCCTCTTCAGTGATTTCCCAATGTTTAAATTTTTTACAAAAGCTTGTTTATTCCTTTAACAACAACCAGGAGGCGCTAAAATCTTAAAATAAAATGGAGCAAAAACAGAGAAAATCTGACCGAAAATCCATTCATTTTTGACTTCAGTACGAGACTTCAATCACACCTTTCTTATGGATGAACGAATCTCCACAAAATATAGTGGAACAACTTCTCAGAGGAGTGGAGCTCGTAGGAACAGTGAACAGACTAAATGTTCAATGGGATGAAGATTCACATGGCAGTCTGATTTCTTGGGAATCCACCAACATTTGACCATAAAGCATCATTAATATGAAACAAAACCCCTGCTGATTTAGTGGCGTTTTATTTGGCAGGACGTCGCATTTCTCGTCTCGTCTCCTTCGCAATCGTTCGGCAAAACAAAAATCCCAGCAATTCGCATGAATACAATTGTGCAAAATTCAGACAAAACCATTCGCAGTCCGTTCCGGGAATCCGGGAATCCGGGAAGCGAAATACGGCGACGACGCCGGATGCCGAAAAACGTTTGTATTTCTGAACAGGAAGGTGATGATAACAAGACCAAAACATATCGTGAAGCAATACAGCAGATTCTGGTGGAGAGCGCAAATAAAACATGGGTTTTAGTGTAACAAATTTCAACTAATACAATGAGGCTCAATTAAAAAAAAAACAAACAAAAAAAAAAACAAACGAAAAAAAGAGAGAGAGAAAGTGTGGAAGAGCAGTAAAGAACAGCGCCGAGAAGTTTCAAGTTCAGATCCAGGTCAAAAATAAATAGATCCACGGAAACAACACTTAAAAATTGATTGCATCGTTTGCATTCGAAATCTGCGTATTAGTGATCGCGTAAATCCCCCCCCCCCACACGTTAGCATTATATGTTATTGAGTAAATGAATAAAGAAGATGGCTTTTCTGTGAAAAGTCAGATAGCGTCCGTACGTCGTGCTACTACTGGATGGAGCCCCGGTTGTTTCTGGAGGCTTCACAGTGCACCGTCCTATTGATCTACCGACACACCTCTCTCACATCTCTCTATTTAAAAAATGTAAATAAAAAAATGCATCCGTTATAACGGAGCTCCCTGCAGTTTGCCATTGTTCAGGGTGATCATAGTGGTTATTTTTCCACTGATACATTGTTATTTCCCAATTTTCTTCCGCTTCGAAGCGAATGGTGGCAGTAGTGAAGCTGATCCAAGCACCCACATCAGGCTGTGTTACCCTGGACGGCCAGCAGAGGGCGCTTCGAAAGTTTTTACAATGTCTTAAGGGGTGATGGAGCATTTGGACATTAGCTGAGGATTTACAGTGAAACAGAGTCAAAACAGAGTGCAAACGGGGAACCGTGTCGAGTGGACAGTAATCCAAAGAGAGCTTATAAACTATACATATATGTGGTGTAACATTCATTTCATCCAGATGGAGAACGCAGGAGAAAGAGGCGTATCTTAGAGCGAAACGGACGCTTTCTTTCACAAACCAAGTCCAAAGTCTCTGTTCCAGTCCTGCGCTTTGGCCTCCTATCGTTTCACAGCTCCACCTACGAAGACAGGAGGACTCTCGGGTTTCTGACTACACCGTGTTTACCTCAGCTGTTTCCTGTGCTTTAAAGTCAAGCTAGATTAAGTCTTCCACTGTCTACATGTCCTAGAGGTCTCAACACAATTCCTTCCCTCGATGATGGTCTACCTTCCATCGTCCAGGAGATGTTTCCAATACAAGGATGGTCAGATCATCAAAAACGACCCCCTTCGAAAGCTTCTCGTTAGCTTGATCACAGCCCTGGGGGTGCTCGGAGATCCTCTGGAAATCGTATAGGAATGTCTGTAGAGAACTTTGTTGGTGGACACTTGCACATCATCGAACCAGGTGAAACGTCGTCTGGTTTTGCAAAGAACCCATGGTAGTCTGTTGGAGAAAAAGCGGGGTGGGGGTATGGGTGATTGGGTTGGACGGGTCATAAGGCCACCATGGTGCAGGGGTGCTTAAGCTTGCAAGGCAGGACCCCTCGGTTAAGCTGGTAAAACTCCACCAGCTGGATCAGGTCCGTAAATTTGGTGGTGCCATCGTCAAGGCTGAAGAACATATGACCGTCCTCTTCACACTGAAGTCGCCAGAAAAACGACAAAAAAAGTGTCAAAATATATGAACTTTGACGGTGTATGGACAAACGTGTTGGGACACCTGACGCTTCCATCCATATGAGCATTCTTCTCCAAACTGAGCGCAAACTTGAACTAGGAGACCCTAAAAACCTGTTCCAGCATGACATTTTTTCCAGCTTCATTAAGATCTGCTCTACATGGTGTGGAAAACCTTATTAAACCAACCTTTCGGATAAATGTTTTCATGCTGGAACCTTCTACCGAATCTCCATCTCAATCTAGTAGAACATCTTTGCCAAAAAAATAGCAGCAAATCTGGAATGGGATGTTTGCACAAAGCGGTCTGGTGTCCACAAACGTTTGCCTGAAACTGAAAAGACCTCGAAGTTGTCGCATGCGCTGTATTGTGGCTTACCGGTAAAATTTGAAAGTGTTTGATCTTCTGGTGGTGACACATGGTGAGCACGAAGGCTTTCGGGTTGCTCTGGCTGTCCCTCAAGAGAAACAGTCTGAACCCCGACAAGAGAAAGACAATAAATGCAAAAGAAACATAAAGAGATTCCTTATTTGAGGATTTCTTTCTTCTCAATTGATTTGAATAGAAATGCCATGATCTACCCGTCCACTTGTCCCTGTTGGTGCACCATCCTGTGCGACTCCTCCCTTGTGATTCGGCCGTGAAACCAAAGCTGAGTTTTGTGTATCACTGAAGGAAGAGAAAGAAAAAAAAACGTTGCGGCACAGGATTTCTGAGGATTGTTTGTTCATACATTAAATAAAACGAATAAACCACTGACCTCCACTTAACGACGAGGGGTGGAGTGGACTGGGGCTCCCCAAAGGGTTCATGCGACTTCTTTTCTGTGACCAAAAAAGAAGAGATAAATTTAGATCCTGACACAAACCTGCACCCGAGTCCTCTGATAAACCCCTTGATATTGATGCTCACCCTCCAGGCATGGGCCTCCTCCAGAGCGGCACTCTGAGCTTCCACAGGATTGTCGATCACCCTGCCTATTGTCCCTGAGAAATCCATGGCTACTAAAGAGTTCTCCGATACACTCCTCTGTGGGGGAGATGAAGGGAAGCAGCTTTTTAGAAATTTGGAAATCTCTGGGTCAAGGAAAAACTCTCCAAGATGAAATGAGGAAAGAACTGTGAGAGGAACCTGACTTAAAATGGAACCATCTACTACAGTGGCCTAGTATTTGGGCATAAGTGTTTCCAAGTGGTTTCATCCACAGCAGAAGGTGCTACATACGTTCAGAAAGCTCCGAACAGGACTTTCTTTCTAAGCAACACAGGATATTCTTTTTACAAGTCCAACACCAAGCTATTAGAGAACATTAGAGAACAAGATGTCCTTCACCATCAGTCCCACTGGTACACCAAGCAAAGCCCAAGCTCATTCACAAAACTGGAATATATTATTAAAATAAGGAAGGTCCTCAAAAGTGTGGGGCGCCCCATAGTGTGGGATAAAGACATGACAGTTGGGGTGCAACGAACGGCGGGATTTATCCTTTTTTTTTTTTTACCGTGTTCTTCATTAATCTTCATTAAAACTCACCATTGGAGCCGGGAAGTGCGAGAGCAACGCTTTCCTCTGCCGTGGGACTTTATAGTTCTGATAAAGTAGAATTCCGTACTGGAGGGAGAAAGAGACAAAAGGTTTGTGCTTTGTTCAATTCTTAGAGTGCCGGTGAAGTTCCGGAGGCGCAGCACGACGTACCTTAAACAATCTGAAGGCCGTCATCCAGCACGTTCTGCTCTGTTCGTCTTCCGCACACAACATCCTCAGTTCTTTCTGCTCGCTCCGGACCTTGTTGGGCTGAACAACACGAGAACTTTGTGTTAGCGATTCCAAGCGCAAAAAAATGAGAAATAAACCGAAAGTGCCAGTAAAGAGCAATCATCGAAAGGGAAAGGACGCGAGACACGTTCATGTCTGGTAGCGGTGGGCTGCGGTCGTTTGCACTTAGTAAGGAATTTGTTTTGGGGACAGAAGTTTCCAGCGACACATTTTTTATAAAAGATAAATAAAAAAATTTTTTACTTAAATAAACAATTAAAAATTTCTTTGCATATCCTAGTTACTAGCCATGTTACAGCACCCCCTGGAGGACAAAGGGTTAAGGACCTTGCTCAAGGGTCCCTAGAAGGCTGGCTTGGTGATACCGGGGTTTGAACCCTCAAACCGCGTCGGCTTGGGTATTGGGTGCTTTCCCAAAAACACTCCAGCAAACTGACAGCAAAGAGAAAAGCCCACGCCAAGATGTTTATTTATTTTTTTAGAGCGTGACTCATATTTACAGCATGCGATGGCTTTTCCCCAAAAGGCTAATGGGAAGTGTGGCGTCATCGTACCTTTATACAAAACTCGTACTCTGTCGGCGCGTTGTGAAGCTTCTTGCCTGCGATTACGGTAAAGATGTTGCTGTCCTCGAGGTCCGCTAGTAACTGCAAATGCCTCGGCTCCTGCACAAGGTCAGATCAGTTTAGAATGCTGCATAAGAAAAATAATGCTTGGTTAAAACTAAATATTTACGTCATCAGAAGGAACTGAATGGTCTGGTTTACCACAAAACGTGAGTAAAAAACAGTCCGAACAAGCAAGCGAGCAGATTCAACCTCTAGGTCGTGGTTAAATTCAAGCGAATGTTCACCAAAGGTTTCAATGATAACAGGTTTTCTGATTGTCCCATTTACTGACCAATCAAATTCCAGACGGCACAGACCGTTGAGGAGCGCGAAGAACGTTCATACCTTTGAAGTTCCTTTCGTTGAGTAGTACAATCCCGAGCGCCTCAAAAACACGTACAGCTTTTTCCACGACTTCCTGCACGTCTCTTTCACATGAAGGTAACCCTGGATTTCGGGACAGCTGCTGGAGTTTAAGAAGTTCTGGAGAACGAAGGAGGAACGAGAAGCACAGCTTGAGCACGAGGGTTTAACGGGACGAATGTAATAAGGAAGACGCGACTGGACTTCCTAGCTATACCTGCAACAGCTGAGATGGAGGAATGGTCCCGTTGCTTTCTTGACACCAGGCCACCATCTGCTCCGGAAAGAAGTTCTGTTGACAGAGCAGAGATTTTTCAGCTATACAAAAGGTGTAACAGAGAAAAAATGTAAATAAAGAAAAAACATGTATGATTCGAAGAGGTAACCCCAAGAGATAGGACTTTACAATGTATGGACACCAAACACAAAGTGGCACAGTAAGGTGTTTGGCCAATTAGCAAAACTCCCGTAAACTGTTCTGGAGAGAGGAGTACCATTCTTTCAAAAGGTACTTGACAAAGCAGTATGAAAACGATGGAGTGCCCCATCGAACAGCTTTCAGTGGGGGTCAGGATTTGGGGGGACCATAACACGGTTTGCATCAAAACACTCAGTGAGCCCTCATACCCTGTGAACGGGGCAGGATCATCCTGGAAAAGCCCACACCGATGAGCTTCATAGTGTGTCTCCTACTAAAGACCTTTTGGTATGGTGAGTTCTAAAGTTCTAAGGTACCAAAGTCTATATATTCCAGTGATTCCAGTGGTAAATCTAGACTTTTCTACCCCAAACCATAGACATTCGCAAACCAAATGCCTACTCTGAAGTGTAATATCCCTTTAGTGGTTATTGGGAAAACGCCAGGATCTCAATGATACAGTCCATGCAGGAGGTAACCATCTGTCATTCAACTGTCATACTTGTAAGACGCTTGAGGGAATTCTCCAAGGTGCAGGTGACCAGAGGGTGTTTTCTGAGTATCTCGTTGGTCAAGATGGTGGACTTCTAACCGGAAGCTCCCATTGGTGGACCCTGGATCAAGACATTTAACCTCTAACTGCTCAGTTGTATTAACTAGATAAGTAACCTTGGAAATGGGCATAATTTAGTACAGATTCTTTTTTATGATAAATGGTATCTCCTTTTTGACTCAACCCAACTCCCCAGGTCCAGAAATGATAGGAATTCACAGAAGTTTCATTTGAATAAAGGTTAAAATGGAGCAAGTGGCAACATGGAGCTTGAAGAGAAACTTCCAACCTTCAGGTTTGGACAAGAAGCTCTTCTTTGCAGGCATGCGTCATGATCAGATAACGTCGGTTGTGAGCAAATCAGATTTGTAGGGAGATTTGTAATCTAAAGCTCATTTTGAAGGCAGAGGCGCTTTATTGATGTGCCACACATTTGCAGTAGATGCTGCCTAATTCCCATTTGAATTTACATCTACGTCGGACTCGTACGAATCCAAAAAACAATCAATTTTTATCCCTTGATGTAGCTGAGGCTGAGGAACTGTCCAAGTCAGAATTCAGGGAATCTTCCAGTCCAATCCCATGGAAAGCATACCTTCTCGTATCTGCTTCATGCATTGTCTTCCTGGAACAGGTATGGGTCTCCTAATTCAAGTGTTGGGAAAATTTAAAAAGACGCCTGATAAAATTGTGTGTCCAATATAAAAAAGTTTGGGGAAGAAGCAGATCTTGGTGGAAACATCTAAACTATGAGACACAATTCTTGAAGCATAAAACATCTAAAAACAGAACATCATTCAAAATGTCAACAGTATGACTGAGCTAAAGATGAGCTTACCAGAGGATTTTTGAAGAATTCATATTTGGCATAGTTCTTTCTGAAGACAATCTTGCTCTCGCTAGTCATAGACGCCTGCACTTGAACGACAAGCTCGTGGTCTTCTAAGCATCTCTCTGTGGGCAGAAGCAGAAAGTCAAACAAGGGCTAAACTGTCCAACACGTTTCCATAATTACTTGCCGCTCCGTGAAAGTCACACCCGCGAGTAACGACAAGTGCATATTTGCGAACGAAGGCCTCGAATGTACTCATATTTGCGCTCGCCATGATATCATCGTCTGCTCACCTTCCCCTCGGGTCAAAGCGAAAAATAAACACGCCGCTCGCGTAATGAAAAGCGAGTTTGTCTGAAAGACAGGAACCACCCCCAGCTTCCCTCCTTCTTCCTCCAGCGGAGTCTTAGCTTAGGTTTGACCTCGTATCCTCTCAACAGGCTTTAAAACAGACTTTGGACAGAGGTGGGATTAATAAAGCAGACAATATTTGGGTCCAGAACTGGAATTCTGTCTGGAAAGAATGCACCAGATTGGTGGGAAAAGGTGTCTCTCATACACCAAATCAAGCAAGTGCTTTTGTAAGCTCCAGGAAATGCTCCAATGGTACGTTATTCAGGTGTGTTATTGAGGTCCTGGCACAAGTAGAGCTCACGTACATATCATGGTCATTAAAACCAGACGTACCACCGACAGATTACCATCAGACGTACGACGGACAAAAATACCACCAGACGTAGCACCGACAGATTACCATCAGATGTATTACCATAAGAAATAGCACCAGACATACCACCAAAAGAAATACCACAAACAAAAATACCACCAGACATAAGAAAAAAAATAAATACCACAGACAGATTACCACCAGACGCAAGACCAAAAGATGTACCGCAAAAAGAAACATCACCAGACACACCAGCAATAACAATACCACCAGACGTAGCACTAAAAGAAACACCACTAGACGTACCACCAACAGATTACCACCAGACGTATCACCAACAAAAATACCCCAAGACATACCAAAAAAATAAATACCACAGACAGATTACTACCAGACGTACCACCAAAAGATGTACCGCAAAAAGAACAGACACACCAGCAATGACAATACCACCAGACGTACCACTAAAAGAAATACCACTAGACGTACCACCACCAGATTAACACCAGACGTACCACCAAAAGAAATACCACCAGACACACCAGCAATAAAAATACCACCAGAGGTACCACCAAAAGAAATACCACCAGACATACCCCCAGACGTGGCATGTCTTGAAGTACAATGTCGTTTGAACAGTACTTCAGTCTCTTGAATATTTTATTCTCCTGCCATCACAACGTCCTCCACATGCCTTGTTGTCCTCCGTTACCTCGTCCTAAAGCCAATCATGAGAAATCAGGTGAATTATACCTGATGTGAAATGCGGCTCTGGTACGGTACGGCTCTATAATCCGGAGCTGGGCACTGCGGGGGGATGACGTCATGCATTCAGCACTCTTTCGGCACGGCTCGATGGCGCTTGTGCTCGGAATATCAAATCAGGGAAATCTCGCAGGACGGTGACGCAAAAACAAAGAGCGTCGCTTAAACGGCAGGAAGCGATGGGAGACTTTTTTAGAGTCAAATAATTAGCGAGGCGCGAGAAAGGTTCCCGACGGTCGCCGGGGTCCGAGTGCGGTCTTTTTTTTTTTTTTGGAATCGATTATAAACACAGACGTCAAAAAAGCCTAACAGTCGTATAGAAACTGAATGAAACGACAAAAAATCTGAATAATGGAACCCAGAGAAAGTAAAAGATAGGAAGACTGAGATCCGCCCACCTTTGCAGAGCAACAGACAGACAGACCGGCAGACAGACAGACAGACAAACCAGCAGACGAAACCTTTCCACTAGTCTAGAGCGTTTTACTTGTAACATCACCTCACTCTTACCGACGCTTACTCATGCGCATCAGCCTCATTCATCACGAGGCACCTGGACATGTTGCACAGCTGCGCTGTCTGGAAAACACCCAGCCCTTTTATTTATTTATTTATTTATTTTATTTTTAGCTGTTAACCGAGCACCCTGGATCCGTTTTTACGTCCCGATTGGTCCGCTGTTAATCAAACGCATGCAGCGGCCATATGTGAAAACATAAAGTCACAGAAACTTTTTCCTCGTCGCAAATCTTCCGGAACCTCGTGTCTATCCGTCTCCTCCCCCCGCTCCATTTTTCCTCCGGGATAAAGCTTGCTGCAGACGAGTCGGAATTCTGATAGCGATAAAGTTGGAAACCATTCCGAGTTTAAGGGTCTGGCGATAAAAACGATCGAATTGAATACGGAGGGGAAAAAAAAAAAAACCTCTCCAGCCATACTCGTCTTTCCTCCTGAAGATCTCGTGCTACAGAGCGCCAAACCCTATTGGAGACCTTTGGGACAAATGTTTTCATGCCGACTGCACCCCAGGAACCTCCTCACCTTCATCATCATCCGATATCACGAACACCCTTTATGTGGCTGAATGAATCTAAATGTGCAACGGGATTCTCGAAAAATAATTAAACACATAGCAGTGTCGTGGAGTGTTCGTGAAAACATTAGGAACTTTTAGAGTGTGACAGAGACGTACAGCGGAACAGGATGAGCTTTTGGCAACAAACAAACAAAAAAAACAACCGAACAAAAAATTTTTAATAAATACAATTATATATGTATATATATATGATTTTTATGCATTGAAATAATGCATACAGCAGTACTGCTACATCAAATAAATATTAGAATTACATTTGCATTCATGAGATTTATTTAAATGATGAAATTAATCTTTTTAAACTTAATTTTAAAAATTTCTATCTATCCATCCATCCATTTCTGGGTATTTTTGTGCTATACCTGTATTAAAGATGTAAAAAAATATGTAAAAATTAAAATACATGCACAAGCAAATTTCCAGTGCAAAAAAAGATGCATTTAATTTCTCTCTCTCTCTTTCGCATCCTTACCGAGCCCCAGGAGCGGGTGATGCTCCACCAGCGCCCAGCTGTTGTCGTCCACACAGTGGCTTTTGTACACGAGCAGCTGGCACAGGTCTCGCGCCGTCATGCCGGACGGGATCTCCACCACCTTGCACATTCCGTCCTCGCTGAAAATCTTAACGATCTGCAACGAGAAGAAGTCCATCGCTTAGACCTGAGGAAATGCGCCCGGCGGCGGCGAAGAACATACACCAGACAAACGGGTGCGTGGATTTCAAACTGCGGACGAAACAAAAACCGGCGTCCGGCCGAGATGTCCGACACACTTATCACGCTTCCTCGAATCAAATCGAATACGGCTCTGGAGCTACTTCCTGTGCATCATCGCTCCGAAGTGAAATCTCCGGAACGCGTCCCTTCCGACGTCCAGCCCCTTTTCCCCTCCTGCGTCCCCCCTCTCGGTGACCTCTCGGATCGGACGTGTCCGACACTTCGGATTTCCGGCGTCACGGCTTTTCCGGGGGACCCAATAAAAAAATGTGCGCACAAATCATTCGCTTCAATCCGGCGAGCTGAAAGAGAAGAAACACGCTTTCTTAACACCCCCCCGCAGGAGGTGACGTACGGATCCGGGCGCGAGAGAGAAACCTTACCTCCCCAGGCCTCAGCAGGCACCAGTCGGAAGAGCACGATGGCATTCTGGCCTCCTCCGTGAGTCGAGAGAGTTCTCCGGCGTTTTCCACAACTCCGCAAAGAACGTTAAAAAAAAAGAAATGAAAAAGAAAAAAAAACGTTCCAGGACAGATGCTGATGGCTGTCAGAGGTTCACTGGATCATACCTGTCATTTTATCTCTCTCCTTCTTTCACTCTTTTTTTTAATGCCTTTCCACCTTTCTCTCTCTATCTATCTATTCGGGTTCGGGACGCAGGAAGGGGATGGTAACTGTTCCCGAGCTCGGCCGACAACTTTGCTCCGCTTCTCTCACAAAGGGTTACAAGGCACAGCCTTTTAGGTAGCGAATCAAACCACACTTCCCTGACCAATCATAGGGCTTGCTGAGGCTGATGTAATCATTCCCACACACTCACACGGTCTCACACACACACACACACACACCCTTCTCACATGCATGCACAGCCCACAGACAGACGCGCAGTCATGCGCTCGCGGCTTCAACTTTTCCCTTTTCCCCACCGGCCCACAGCCGCCTTGTTGTTTCAGGAGGCTGAAAAAAATATATAAAATCACGTCTCAACTTTCACTCGTTTCCGTGTTTCGTCTGCCGCCCCCTCCCCCCTTCTCCCCCATTTCGCCTGAACTCTGAAGTTCGGGACGTCTGTTCGTTAGTGCGCCGAAACCGCTTGCCAAAAAATAAATAACGCTGTGAACGCTACACACACACACACACACACACATACACTTCGTTCGAGACACTTGCCGTGTCACCGGAAACGACTCCGGCACCGAAATTACCTTTAACAACCATGCAAAAAAAAAAAAAAAAAAACCTGTGGCACGGGAGGAGAGAAAAAAAAAAAAAAAAACGTAGGATGACTCAGGCTCTTGTGAGGCCTCGGGGGTGGGGGGATTTGGTTATGGGGGTGGGGAAGAGAGAGAGAGAGCGAAAGAGGGATAGCAGAAGAAAGAGTTTTTAGGGTAGTCACATGAAAGGCATGCAAGCTCTCTGGAGCTCCAGCTGGACAGGATGAGACGGCTCCTCCCTTGTTCCTCCGATCACTCCGTCACCCAGGCAGACAGAAGGCCGTGTGTGTGTGTGTGTGTGTGTGTGTGTGTGTGTGTGTGTGTGTGTGTGTGCAGACCGGGGAATTCCTAGTCCCCGGTGTCGCTCATTTGCAGCTGATTTCCCGTCACGGATGAAGAGTTCACAAAGGGAGCAGCATCGAAGGAAGACTTTGGTCATTACCCTGAAAAAAAACCTTGATAGAAACCCGTCCTCATTTTCGTCCTCAACTCCGAATGGCCGCTCATTAAAGTCTAGTCACTGAGGTTCAGTTTATCACCTGGTCACCGATGGACACTTGAACCGAATCCTTTTTCTGAGCGGAACATCGTTACAATCATTGTTCCCTCACAAACGCATTAAGTTTTTATTATTATACTTGAAAAAATGCCGGTGGTATAAAAAAAACAAAAAAAACAAGAAAACCAGAGTTAGAGACAATTTTGTGATTCAGGCTGGAGAACATCCTCAGGTGAAGAACGAGTTTTAGAAGCAGAGGTTCTGATACTAAAACAGAGCACAGGAACGAACATCCGAATGCACAAACCAGAGCGAGCACTTCCTCCCAGCGAGCACTGAGCACCAGAGCAAGCACTTCCTCCCAGCGAGCACTGAGCACCAGAGCGAGCACTTCCTCCCAGCGAGCACTGAGCACCAGAGCGAGCACTTCCTCCCAGCGAGCACTGAGCACCAGAGCGAGCACTTCCTCCCAGCGAGCACTGAGCACCAGAGCGAGCACTTCCTCCCAGCGAGCACTGAGCACCAGAGCGAGCACTTCCTCCCAGCGAGCACTGAGCACCAGAGCGAGCACTTCCTCCCAGCGAGCACTGAGCACCAGAGCGAGCACTTCCTTCCAGCGAGCACTGAGCACCGAGACCACAGTTTCAGATCACAGCCTCTTTCCGCATTGACATTCGGCAGACGCCTTCATCCGGACCGACTTACAAGTATTACATGTAATCAAATCAAATCGGATTTCTCACATACAAGTTCACACGTGAATCGGATTCTTTGGTACAGGACACGTGAATCCCCCCCCCCCCGAACGTATTTAGTGAAGGAATAAAGCCTTTCGTTACACGTCTCGATGCTGACCATAGACACCCCCTGCAGACCATAGACCTGGAGCTTGGCCACGCCCTCCACCCCAGGTGCAATTCAGCGGGTTAAATACAGCAATCTGCCTGGAATTCTTTATTTCTTTTTCTTTCCCTCATTTCTTTCCTTCTATTTCTTGTTTTTTGCTTCTTTTTTGGTCTTTCCTTTCCTCCTGGTTTTATTTCTTTCCTTCCTTCTTGTAATCTTTCCTTCATTCATTCCTTCCTTCCTTTCTTGCATTTATTTCTTTCCTTCCTTCATTTTTTCCTTTATTTCTTTGTTTCATTCCTTCCTTACTTCTTCCTTTTGGTCAATCTTTCATTTTTCCTACCTTCTTTTCCAATCAATCCTTCTTTTTTACTGTCTTTCCTTTCTTTCTTGTTTTATTTCTTTCCGTCCTTCTTTCTCTCTTTTTTCTTTCCTTCATTCTTTCTTATTTCCTTCCTTTTATTTGTTTAATTCCTTCCGTCCTCCTTTTAATCGTTCTTTTTCCTTCCCACGTCCCGTAACATTCACCTGTAAAAGTAAAGTCTACACTCTGCCTCACGTCACTGCCGCTGATTGACTGCATGTTGATGGAGAACGGAGGTGGATGATGTTCCAGATACAGCAGGAAGCCGTACAGCTCGACCCAAACATAGAGCTGTTCTGGAAAAATCTATTTGGAGAAGTAGACGTACAATTTAGCAGTTCGGAGTGGCGAACAGAAGAGCGGGGCATTTTTTTAACCTTGGGGCAAAACTTGACATTCCTACGTCACGCGTGGAAAATATTCCGGCTGGAAGGCGTAAAACTAAATGCGGAACAGAATGTCTCCTACACAAGAAGGAAAAAAAGACCTGCGCTTTTCGAGCTGTGGGGAAAAGAGGCGAAGTTTTGTGAAGTGCCTGACAGGCCGCCTCCCTCCCTCGCTCCCTCCTCCCTCCCTCCCTCCTCCCTCCCTCCCTCCCTCTCCACCCCAACCAAATCTCTTGTTTCAGCGTTTGCTCGCGCCTTAAGGTCGAGTCAGCAGGATGTTCAGTTCTGCTTTTCCTCGGCATCCTTTCAAACGACTTTATTACCTAATTCTACGTAATTGATCTTATGTGATGGACCAACACAAAGTATTGCAGAATTGTGAAGTGGAAGGAAACTGATACATAAATGTTCTAACAGGAATATGCTTTAATCTCAACCATTCCCATTGTAGCTCTGGCTGTATGTTTAGATCTCAAGTCAGCAGCAGCCTCTAATAGATTGCCCTGTATTCAGCTCCATCCATCTTCCCATTATCTCTGACCAGCTTCCCTGTCCCTGCTGAAGAACAGCATTCCCACAGCGTGGTGCTGCCACCACCATGTTTCACAGTGGGGATGGTGTGTTCAGACTGACATTTTGCTGTGTCCCCCTTCATGGCTTGTGGCAAACTTTTTTTGTTAATTGTTTTCTTCTTGCCACTCTTCCATAATAGCCAGATTGGTGGACAGACTCTCCCACCTGAACTGTGGATCTCTGCAGCTTCTCCAAAGTTACCATGGGCCTTCTGTCTGCTTCTTGTATCAACGCTGTCAGTTTAGGTGGACGGCCATGTCATGGTACGTTAGCGGATGATGGATTTAACAGTGCTCTGTAAGATGTTCAAAGCTTGGGATGTTTTTATAACCAAACCCTCCTTTAAACTACTCCACAAGTCCCTGAACTGTCTGGTGTTTTCTTTAGTCTTCATGAGTACGTCTCAGTTTGCTCGCTAATGTTCTCTAACAAACCTCTGAGGCCTTCACAGAACAGCTGTAATTATACTGGGATTTAAGTACTGACAGGTAGACCAGAATTACTAATTAGGTGACTTCTGAAGGCAGTTGATTGCACTGGATTTTATTTAGGGGTATCAGAGTAAGGAGGGCTGAATAAATCGGCAAGCCACACTTTTTAGATTTTTATAAATAAAAAAAAACAACATTACATAAAATCCCAATAAAATACATTTAAGTTTGTGGTTAAAACGTGACAAAATGTGGAAACTTTTGCAACGCGCTGTAAATAAAAACTGTGCAAAACGGTGGCGTCACATTTACAGTGCAGAGGTCAAACAGAGCAAATCTATGATTAAGTGCTCGAAAAAATGGTCACCGGTGGGCTAAAAGTGCTGAATCTGCATCATGAGGCTGCTCATAAGATTCGAGACTGTTGAAGTCGGCAGTACTTTGAGGTACCGCGTCATCAGCTTTCGTACCGCATGTTAAGTGTCATGCTGAGGACTGTAATAAAAATAACCCTGTAACGAACGCATGCTTTTCTTATTCATGGTCAAATTTGACAATTCTGTTTTTTTTTTTTTTTGTCCAACCAACTTGTATTAGAAATGAGCCTACGTTTGCGCTAATCCGGATTATTTTGAAAACGGCGTTTTTGTCAATAAAAAAAAGGAAGCTCCGCGTCCAAACGTTCGTTTCCCGAAAGTAGCTCGTCCGCAATGAAACGGACGAATACGTCGACTAAAAAAACGCCATCCCAGCTTGTACTGGAGGCCAAAAAAGAAGAGAAAAATATGCGTTTTTAAATATGAGGTGTTTCCGGGATCACGCTGGTCGACAGCATTACCAGAACAACCCCAAGTCTTTTCAGCTAAGCTCTCCTGACAAAAAAAAAATAAATGACACGTACAGATCAATCAGGCGAGACAGCAGTCACGTCCGGTCGCCCTCCTGATCAAGCGTCCGCCACACACGAAGACCCCCCCCCCAACATTATGCTTCTGAATGGCTGACCTCTTTAGCTCTTGGCTTCCAACCGAGATTAAGTCGAGGCTGAGCCAAATGCTTCCTCAATAGCAGCGAGCATTTTAATGGTGTCCTCAAAAACGAAGGGTGGGAGGAACCCGCTCAGCCCAGCGGCGGATCATTGTCCGTGCGGGGATGACCACCGGACGCCCGCTGAGAATGACATCATCCTCTTTAATCAAACAAATCAATTCAGGACAAGCGCCACTGTCTGTCCACTGTTTCACTGATGCTGCCCACGTCTCGCGGCCACCCAGACGCCGCATGGCACCCGATGCAGTAGAACTAATCTACTGGCAGGGCATAAAAAAGACCTAAAAATGCAACTGTCCTACCTAAACCGGGAATTCTGGGGGTACGACAGCTCGCTGAATACGACACAAACTGGCCAACTGGTTCGCAGATTTGTTTAACTAATGACACACAGTAGAGTCCAACAGGTTGCGTAATGACGGGTTACACGCTTAAAAACAGTCCGTTTCCTCATGAAGATGATGACATGGAATTAAACCGGTGTCTATTTTCCAGCGCACAGGTTTGTCTCGCCTGGCGAGCGGCTTTGTCGCAAATCAAAAGTCAAATGTAAGACCTTTTTAAGAGCATTGGTAGGACCTACCATAAACACACACACATACATTGAAAGCAACCTGTTCAGATTTATTTAGTGAATGTAAGACTTTAAGGCCTAAAAATCAGATTAATTTTGATGGTTGATAAATTTGAGACTTTTTGAGACCCTGCGGAAACACTGCAATAACACCGGAGACTCAAATCCGAACTCCAAACGTGTTAACAACTGCTCAGCGACGGGGTACCGCCGAGGCTGAAGGTAACAACCACACTGTCTAATACAAAATAATCTGGGAGACGTGTGCAGCGCATCAACTGGTCCGAGTGCAGAGAAGAAAATGTTCTCACATTGAAAGGCAGTTCTGCTAAGCTGCTTCGTACAGTACAGTACGTTCTGTCTCAATGAGGCCTTCATAATGAGGCTTCTCTGGAGGCTTGCCAAGTCCAGGCAGAGTTTAACATTGGACTTCTTTTTCTTTGTCACTCGTTTGCCAAAAAACAATGCAGCACTCTAAAAGTACGGCTTTCCCCATGGATGTGCTGAAAAAGCTCATCCAGGTTCCTCACTGTTCCCTTCAACCGTCTTGGCTTTGTGTGAGCACCTGAGTATGGCACCATCACGCCAATAAACGAACCACCTTTCAGCACCTTGCGTGCCATGTTTTATTCATGGCCCTGTGGCAAAAAAGCCTGGAGCGGTTTGTTGAGCATTTGATATGCTGTGCTACACTTGCACGCACTTCCAGAGCATTTCATGAGCACGATCTGCTACACATTTACTACGGTGAGTAATATTTTGAAACACACCGCCTTCCTTATCAGAGGATCCATGTTGCTCCCTGCCCCCTAAATTTCATGAAGCAAGTAACCCAGAGGCACCAGGCTGCAAGAGGTACTCGTAAAGATCTATAAGCCTCTTAGACAGAGGTCATAGGTGATGCGGTTGCTCGGGGTCACTACATCTATAAATAGCCTTTGACGACTTGTGAAGTAGAAGCTTTTTTACGATAACAGCACCTCTGCGAAATCTCTGCTCTTTGTCAAGTGAACTTATGCAACAGTAGGTAATCCGGGCAGGTTTCAGCATGCAGAGGTGCTCCAGGGACAAAACGGTTATTTGATGGTCTGGGATGCGCCAGACTCTGCTACGGCCTGACCAGGTGCACCAAATCCAAAATGGGAAGTACGGTCCACCTGGGCGTGATGAACAAAAGCCGGGATGATCCGAGCTGACGGATTAGTGTGTCTCGAAAAGCCTGAACTGAGGCAGGGTGTAAATGAGCAGTTTAGGGTTAAAGGTCTTGCTCAAGGAGCCAGCGTTCACACGGCTGAGATTTGAAGAAAAGAAGAGAAGAAAAGGCGATGGGTGCATTAGACCTTCTTCGCCAAACCCCTGCGACTGGGTTGAGGGGCGTTCCGCAGATCTTTTGGGTAAAACAACCAGATTTAACCAATGGCATTAATGGACAATCGCGTCCGACCACATTGAGAACGTCATTAGGCGGCTCTGCATTCGTGATTCTAACCTTTATCTTGTACGCCCCGAATTCAAACGACTGTACAACCTGCTTTTGGTTTGGTTCTCGGAGTCTCATTACGACAAAAGCGTCACTGCAACAAAACGCTTGCCATGTAGGTCCACAACCCCACGTGCTCTCAACATGGAAGACAAAAATAGCAAACGCTAATGAAGAGAACTGGTTCTGCAAAAAAAGTTCTCCTGCTCGACGATGTGCCTCCCACCTGGGGGTTGGCCAAGGAGCGAGGACCTGTCAGAGAAGCGCCTGCAGCTCGGAAAATTCCTTAAACGAGAGGCCAGAGAGAAACATCTGCACAAATTATGTTCGCTTGCACGTAACAAGAAACAGGGGAATAGATCTCGGGGGTTTGTTTTTTGGTCACGCCATTGCTTATGGACGCGGAGGCGCATCTCGAAATGGTCCCAGACGTGCGCGAGAAGAATCCCAGATATTCGTTCGGCCTCGTATCGAGCGAGAGCGTGACACGGAAGGCTGTGCGTGAAAACGGCCTCCGCGATTCATCTGCATCTCACGTGCGAAAAGAGCTCAGAAAAACGTCTCCGCTTGACATTTATGGACGGCCAACGCAAAAGTGCTGACTGCTGTAAATTACTTCCAGACTCCTGACTTGGTTTCCCGGGTAGGACGACTGCGGCTCATTCAAAAGGCCAGCGGGTCGAATCCACGGGACAATAAAAGTCAAAAGAGGGAGATTAGAGTAATTGAATCGAGCGCTCGGAGGATTTTTACAGGAATGGAGAGCGTGTGTTACGGTAATGCCGCGAAGCTCCATGTGGAGATGATTAACCAGATGGGGGGAGGAATATCATGGAATAGCATGCGATAGCCAAGGGATCGTCAATGGCAACTCAAACTGGGGTTTCAAGAATATAATATGGGTTTCAGATGGTGATGCAAACTCAGTCATACAACAGCAGCTGGTGTATGTGCTTCCACGAGGTGCTAGGATTTGAACCTGTGACCTTCTGAACCAGAGCCCAATGTCTTAATTTGGTAATAATAAAAATATATTATTGGTAGTTTGGAAAATTCCAATATCAATTCAGAAGTTTGTTTTGAGTCAGTGGCAACTGTGGGACAAAAAATCAAATAAATAAAAGCTCACTAAGATGTCAGTGACGAGGAGGAAACCTTAAGAGGAACCAGAATTAAAAGGGAACCTTTTACCGAATGTGATTTATTTACAGTTCCATCATTGTTGAGGAGAGCAGTGAAAAATAATCCTGTCCTGAACCATGTAGCAGACTGGCAAACCTCAAAACCCAAACCCGTCCTCAAAACCCAAACCCGTCCTCAAAACCCAAACCCGTCCTCAAAACCCAAACTCGTCCTCAAAACCCAAACTCGTCCTCCCAAGTCCAGTAGTTTTTATACTGCAGAAGAGAATCATTTGATATGATTGCAGGCAGGTTCCTCTGAACAGGGTGTGTGTGTGTGTGTGTGTGTGTGTGTGTGTACAAACCTCCAGAACAAAAGACAGGTCATATAAAGGGGATGTGCGCAGCAGCACAGTGCAGGTGTGTGGATGTACACAGGGGGTGAATAGAGTGTGAACACACAAACACACACTGAACGCTGAACACAACGAGTTACACACTCACTGTGCGTGTGTGTGTGTGTGTCACGTGAACGGCTACACCCTCAGGCTTTGAACGCACAGTGACACATTTGCACGAGGCTTCAAAGCCACCTGGAATATTGCATAGATGTTCCTCAAACAAAATGTCAGATATACAGAAATCAATACAACACACACACTTACATGTATGTCTGCTGCTTGGCACGGAGGTAAAGAGCCGGGGCAGGCCGTGGGTGAACTTGCCGGACTGCACAGCTCAGGGAAGGGGTTCGGGATGGCAGGCAGAGACGACGTCCTGAACTGCTGCTCTTCCTCCTGCAGCCTCCTACATTACAGAGAGAGAGAGAGAGAGAGAGAGAGAGAGAGAGAGAGAGAGAGAGAGAGAGAAGAGAGAGTGTGATTAATAAAATGTAAAGTGATCAGGAGGAAAACAGCAGCAGGTTCCACACTTCCTTTAAAACAGCACACAAAAAAAAGAAAAAACTCAAAAGTGTTCAGCTGTGATGATTCATGAAGCCTTCAATCATCACTGTTCTTTCTTTCAGACTGGGGATC
>JBCEWE010000394.1:947491-1024991 GCA_039877035.1 Silurus lanzhouensis
GAGAAGCCTCTCCGAACTGCTGGACGTCTTTGCGATTTCACCGTGCAAAAATGTTGCTTTTTTTCCAGTTTTTGCAGGTGGAAAAATTCCTGGTGAGAAACAAATGATGAGTCAGAGGAGACTGGATTTAACTGACTGCAGGAAAACATCTGAGAGTGCACCTTTTTTTCGGTGGATGGGCTCTGGTGGAACGGCGGGTTCCAAAGCCAAAAAGACGACTTTGAGGGAACTCTAACCCGTAATAAATCCATAAGGACTGAATGCTATCGAATGCTTTTTCCCCTCCAGCACTGTGATTAGAGATCAGAGGGCGTCTTCTTCACCTAATACTCAAGCTGGGTAGCAGGTATTAGATCAAAGCATACACAATTTTAAATCCCTGATGACAAATGTTTACTATTTAAAGGCCTACCACACTATTTCAATAATAGTCCTTCAGAACTAGCATTAAAAAAAGAGTACCAAAGGATCTTGAGAGTGCAAGGTCTTGAGAGACCAAGCTGCAACAAAGGCTGCAAAAGAAAGCGGACTGTAGCGAAAGATCCGGAAAAAAAACCCAATTCAATCGGTTCTTGATGAATTTTGGTGTCGAGATCACGTTTCGGAGTAATCAGGAAGGAAAAACCACCACCTGGCTCAGGGCAAAAGCCTTCAGGTATAAAAAAGCCTTTGAAAGTCCCGTGGAGGAAATCGGATCCCTCAATCCGATCCGATGCCCGGCAGCACAAATCCTACTCGAGACTCGTGGCAATTTTAGCTACACAGGAGCTTCCTGGTGCAGATTTGCCAAATTTGGATGTGCAGGACTGAAGAAATGTTGTGTTGTGTTTGGAGGATGTACAGTGCATGTAGGGGGCGTGGCCTCAGTAACCCTGCAGTTAATGTGCTGTGTGCATATGATTCAATTAGATTTAATTTCGCTTTTATAGGCTAAACTGCAATTTGGTAAATTCCCAGTTTATTCCTATAATTAATTTCCCTGGAGATTTTCCAGTCGTGAAAATTCGACCATAAATCGGATTTCATGAGAAAATTTCCATCGATAAAGGCCGTCATGAAAACATACAAAAAGTACAGATTAAAAAAAAAAGGACTAACCTTGGTGGTTAGGAGAGTTCCGACTGGTTGCCTGTTGGAAACTTGAACCGATTAGATTCGTCGGTCTGTGATTGGCAGTTCGGTCGACATTGTCCTGCTGAGACAAAAAACTTTTTTTTTTATTTGGTATCAAGTACAAAAGAAAACATCATACACTTGATTCGTTTGTGTGAAATGCAAGACGTTCTGATTAGTTTGTATTTTTGAGATCAAGGGTCAGGGTTCGGACATAACCTTTTATTGTACTCGGACGTTAATGCACTTGAGGTAAAACACTACATCGAATGAAAGAGACAGAGATAATGAATTTGCAGTATCGGCATAAATTTCTCCCAACCGTGTCGGTTTTCTCGGTCAATTACCACGTCATGATTTTGAGATAAATTACGTTGAATGCCATTTTATTAACCTGAGACATCAGAAGTAGTATGAGATGGAACTGGGTGAGTTAATTGGTTGACTATGTTCAAGTTCCCATCAAGACGGCTGGTGGAACTGGCGCTTTTCCGAGGCAGGTGCGTTCCAAAGTCTGCGATCTCATCAAGTAGAATTAAGAGCAAACGCGAGACGTTTGATGCGACGTTCGTTTGACATAGCGACAGAAAAGCATCACCGGCAGTCGACGAGAGATTAGGAATGAGTTTAACCATCGAAAGCGTTTGCCAACTCGTGCATGATGATCGTCGGAGAGAACGATCCACACCATCCCACATCCCACTAGCTGGGGGACCCAGAAAACCTCTGTATGCACGGATAGAACATGTACATACCATAATACAGGCTCTAACCCTGACGAAAGGGTACCTACGGAATACCCTCACATTTTGGCAGTGACCCGGATATTACAACGATGTGCACAGCCTGGGGAAGCACTAAGAGCTGAGCAGAGGACTGGAGGGCTTGAAATAGTCATTAGTATCCCATAGTGCATTTTAACAGGGTGAAGTTGCCGGAGCCAAAATGAGGCGAGGCTGAAACCTGCTCGCTTCGTCTTATATAAGAACCATAAGTAAGAACAGAATGCTCGAGTCATGTACTCCAATCCTTCCTGCAGAGGAAAGCGGAACATTCCAGTTCCTCGTTCTTGGCGGTGGTACAAAGACACGACAAGCGAGAAGGATGTGATATCTCGGGCAGCGCTGCTGATTGGGGCTTTCTTCGCAAGAGCCTGGAACAGAACGTCCTGTGGCTCTCGTTTATGTTTGGCGACGGTGTTCCGAAGCGGACCGCGGAGCCCGATGGCGCTCCCTCTCTAATGTGGCCGCAGAAGCTCTCTGGAGAAATTTGACCGAATTAGAGCGGGTTGTTTTCGTCCCGACGCCAGCGGGCTCGTTTACGAGCGCTGCACACATGCGTTCTTAAAATGCTTGATTTAGCTGAGAAAACATTACTAAACACAGCTTCACGAGGCCACTCGATACTACACTGTACACACTTCATTACTCTTTCGGCTAGCCACGCAGCTTTATTTCTTTTCAATGCGCACGTTTCATAACCCCGTGGTATTTCCGCTGGTTCTTCTGGAAGGTTTCCCGGTCTGATGAAACTGATATTGTGAGGAAATGATATTTTATGCATCCACATTAGCGCAATCAGCTGCCTTCTGCTTTAGTTCCTACTAACAACATTTAAAGTGGCCACTCACAGAGTACTGCATTGAAGACACAATACGGTGGTCATCGAACCTCAAAGGGGAAGCGGTTTTCCGTGAAATACATCCATCCTGTTTGATCATCTAGCCCGGAAGTCACCCTGGAAGTTTAAAAGGTGCACATTCTACTGAAATTATCTTCGTCAATTAGAAAAGTGCATCTCCATACCTGAGACATTAAAGACACATATGAAGCAGCTCTGCCTCTGCCATGTTAATCTGTATTCTATGTGAGGACACGCCTCGGTTTCCGTAGTGTTGTGATGCATCATTTTTAGTAGCAGAAGTAGTGTTAAGAGAACGCATTTTTCCGACATATCAAACACTGGTCGCAAACCAGATCGGTACCAGCAGCCAACCTTGGTCTATAACAAGTCAAGTGTGACTGATCAATGCTGACTTCCACACAAAGTTTTAGCACAAGCAGCTCCTTTGATTCTATCGGACTGCCCCTAGCTCACGTCCCAAAAGCTGCTCCCACCCTTCAGCACGTATTCGTGCCGGTTTAGCTTTGAGTTCCCTGCAAATACATGCCAAATCTGAAATTACTAAAAAGTCCCCCACGTTCCATTCGAGCTCATGCCTGACTGAGCATTCAGAAGCCCTCTGATAAAAGCCAGCATCAACAACTGACATTACGAGTAGCTAGAACTTTCTAGTTCTACAGTCCTAGTGTTAAGGTGGCACAGTTCGCGTCAGATCAAAAATATTAAATTATATAATCAACAAAAGTTTGTGGACACCTAACGGTAATAATCACATTTGATTTTTGAAGATTCCACATTTTCCCCGTAATGCTATAATGAGCTCCATTCCTATGGGAAGATGTTCCACTAGCTTTTGTGGAATTTTGCATGAGATTCATTCAGCCACAAGATAGGAGTTTGTCAGGTATTGGTGTAGGTCAAGTGAGGAGGCGTTGGGTGCGTAAAATCATTCATCCCAAAGGTGTTCACAATGAGGGTTTTAAAGCTCTATAGCAGGGGATCTTCCGCATTTTCCGACCCCATGTAAACTGTACACCAAATTGCAGCACAATCCAAAGCCGTCCTATATAAGTGTGTGCCTCCAATTTTGTCCGGAAAAGTCGTGTCCCAATACTTTTGGCAATATATATAAAGTTCTTACATCTTCACAAATATGGACAATATTGTGTGTCTTCATTCCCACAAGTTCGTCCCGTAGTTAACCTTCGTGGTCAGGATTAAATGTGGACCTGCCTGTCCTGACCGAGATATTTCTCTTTCTTGGAAGTCGTTGACGGTTTTAGGAAACAACCAAAACGACAAACAAAGGGAGTTGTGGATACACATTTCAGTGTAGATTTATACTAGACAATGGGGGTTGAAATAAGTAGAGCACTCATTTTTCCATGTAAAAAAATAAAAAAATAATGTATAAAATTAAATAATCTCTCTCTCTATATAAATACAAGATATTTTAATCCACAAATGTATCAAATTTTATGAAAGACACAAATCAGTGATCTGCTCTCTAGATTGACAACCTCTAAAACCCTCCCCTGAGAAGAGGTATATTAAAAATTCCACTTGGTCTTTTAAATGTCAGCCCTGCGGTAGCCCAAAAATCAGGTTTATGCTCTGAGTCAGCAGTCTTCTGGAAGGTTAGAATTTGGCCTCGGCTTAGCTACAGGCCTCAAAAGGTCAGGCTACTGTGCATTCCACAGGAGCAAAGCGCTAAAGAGTATGCGTAGGGGGTGGTGGTGGGGGGGGGGGGGGGGTTGGCTGTCGCCTAAAATAGCTCCCTGCAATTGCTTCATCGAAACCAAAACGCAGTTTGATTTCGAACGAGAATTAAAGTGGAAATTCCAGGGTTTTTTTTTTTTTTTTTTGAGCGCTGGATTTGTCAGGCCGTTAGCCGAAAGCGAGTGGTGCTTCTATTTCGAGCCCCTGGAGCAGGACGTTTCCTCAACGCGACACAATGAGCCAGATCCTCAATCTCTCGTTTCCAAGAAATACCAACATCAACAGCTCGACTTCCAGGAACAGGAACCGCATGCTGCCAGAAGTCGACTCGATTCACTCTGCAAACATCCATAAAACCCCAAGGCGCAAAATTTACGACCCTTTGGGCTGCCGAAGTGTCAGTGAGGGCGTGAAGAGGGGGTGGTTGGGGGGTTAAGGAGGGAGGAGGGCCTGTAATGACTTCTGCAGCACGTAGATCGAGCCAACGCAGCCATCGCCCTCATGTCCAACCCATAATTCCTCGAGCAGATCTTTTTCGAAAGCTGTCACATGCGTCATTTTCGCTAACCCATGTGGCAGCCGCAAGGACAAGGCTAAGAAAATATTTTGAAACGAAATGCTCTTATTTAACAAAGATTCCTGATTCCAACACTCGATGTTGCACTCGTTTTCGAACACTCGTCTAACCGAATAATGTCTGAGACTAATGTTCTAATTGTTTCTCCATGAGCCCCAAACATGGAAGTGGGAGCTAAGGGAGATTTTCGTCGAGGTCTTTTGCTAGGTCAAGCCAAAGCCCCTTCTTGGACTCCTGCCCAGAGTAACGCCACTCCCGGAGTTACATAATCCTCCGTGGATGACTTGTATCTTCATCTGGCTCGACATGAAAACTCCAACGCCTTCAACCTCTCACCAACCCCCAGCCTCGTTCTCCTATTCTTCAAAGGGTATAATTGTTTAGGCACTTGGTATTATTGCGTTCGTGCCCTTTTGCCTGTAACAGTGTCCCAGAGGGCCCATGGTGGAGTGGCAGCAAGAAAGCCACGGTTCAATGAAAGGCCTGCGCCGTAGCCAAGCACTCCGCGGGGTTGATGCGGCTGATGGAGATTTCCCACTGGGTTTGAACCGATGCACGTGGATACAAACAATGGCCGAGAGGGCCCTTCAAAACAAGCTAGTTAAGCCTTTGTTTAGATGCTCTTACGTCAGGTTGCGCCATGTGAATCGGATGCGCTCAGCCCAAAGGAATGCACGGCCATCCCGCGGCCATTCAGTTCCTCCTCGTCCTCATTCAAGCACCGGCTCTAAATTTACAAGCTATGACAGGTACTTTGAAAACAAGGAACAGCTTCTCCCTCTCTTTCTTTCTCTTCCTTTCAGTCATTGCATCCACAAAAAGTCTCTGTAGTTATCTGGATCGCTTCTAACTCATATTATATATATATATATATATATATATTAAAAAAGTTTTAAGTTTGTAATTAAGGTATTAATCCCACTCCACAATTCATCAAAGTTATTATAGACTTGATACATTTTCGAGTCGCTAAAACGAAAACCTACAGCTCAAACAGACAAAACTTTTTTCATTTCACTACAAGAATCAATTTCCCTGCAAGCAAACCAGCAACAACCTGAGCAAGCACTTGCTATTTTGCAATTTTTAGAAACCTGACATGTGGTTCTTTCTCAAACTCTTACCCCAAAGTTGTAGACAAAATTGTATCGGACGTGTTTGGATGCTGGAGCGTTACATTTTGCCTCCACTTGAACTAGGAGACCTGTTCCATCATGACAATGCCCCTGTGCACTTCATGAAGATATGCTTTCCATGGGTTGGAAATGTGGAAGAACTCTGGCTATAAACCCTATGGAACACCTTTGGGATGAATGTTTTCATGACTCTATTCCTGGCCTCCTCACCTTCGTCACTACCTGACTCCACTAACAAGAACTAAGAAAAATGTAGACATCGACCTAAGAAAGACAGACAGACAGACAGACAGACAGACAGACAGACAGAAAGAACCTTGTTTTACCTGATAATTCGGGTGGTGTAGGAAGTAATCCGGACATTCAGCCACTGCCATGTTACTAAACGATCACCTCTTGTTTGTACATTCACTTGTAACAGGAGCAGAAAGAGTCTGAAACAAATGCAAGCAATAAAAGGTTCAGAACACAATAAAGCTCCTGAGAAATGCTCAGCTGTCCACAGAACATCATGCCGTATCATTCTCACCTTTAGCAACTGAGGCAAAAAAAAAAAAAAAAAGAATGAAGATTACGAGAATAAAGTGCGAGAAACGTTTCAACGTTTTGCATCAAACAGATGCGTCCTGCTTTAGGTGTGGATTTATTGAGCAATAAGGAAATTCTGTCTTTTGGCCCATCGGCACAGGGATAGAGTTAGTAAACGGACACTGCAGCAGTTCTGCAGGAAACTTCATTTACTCCACTGAAATCAATACATTTTTGGCTCGTTTGCTATTTGGTTACAAAAGAAAACCCCCCAATAAAAGCCTTTGCTGAGGGGGTGTGTGGGAAGAAAACGCTGGGCTGAGAACGTACTCTTTGTTTCGACGGTAAAATGTAAACAAACGTTTGGCAAGAGTGCATAGGGGTCCCAGGAACCCAGAAACGAAATACAAAGAAACCCAAGGCTTGGCGTTAAATACATGGTTAATTAAAGCCCCCCTGTGTGGTGCAACAGAAACGCGTTCGCCTTATTGACTTGGCAAATGGAAACAAGGGGACCGAGTGTTGATTGGGTAAAAATAAATGGTCTACTCTCTTTATCCGAAGGTTGTGTGGTCAAATCCCAGCCACGCTAAGTTGCCATTCCTGGGTCCCTAAACAAGGCCCTTAACTCCAGCACTGCTCAGTTGTACGACTCGCCGGATAAGGGGGAGTCCTCAAATTTCCGCAAAAATGGAAAACCCACTTGGCAAAAGGCACTTAATTGGCCACCTTGCATGGTCAATCCCTGTGAGTTCGCAAAACCCTTCTTTAATCCTGGTTTGGGGGATTTTTGCCTATTTTTTGTGAGGTCTATCCACAGATGCTCTACAGAGCATTCAGGAGGAGCCCATGACTGCTTTTTTTGTTTGGACATTTTGTTTTGTGCGATTCTAATGCTTAAAAAATCATTTCCAAACAAGGACTACGAACAAATAACCTTCAGATATCTGGAAACCGTTTCTTTCGTTTTTATTCTCAACCTTTGTCTTTTTGCCTGAATCATTCATTTAAGCTCCTGGGTACTTGCTTGAGTTATACCTCGGTCTAATGTTGAGACATTCTTGAGGCTCCCACAGAGCACAAATCTTCACACAACACACAAACACATAGACTTGTTTCTTCCTGCAAATGTTCATCAGGGGGGGAAAAAAAAATCACAATTTCTAGGAATCCCTGGAGAGCAGGAGATTGATTTATTACTGAACCTTCACGTAGGCCCTTGAGGGTATCGATGCTAAATACATTGGATCCTGGAGAGCATGGTGGGTGTGGTCTCCCCGCTCCAAGTTAACTGTTGCGATCCTGAACTTCGAGCCACCCTCTGTGCCCGGACGCCTCCGGGTTCAGGGCGGCAGAAGATTGCGAGGTCAAATCTTAACCGTTATATCATCGTCTATCGTTAATTCTGTCCTCTAGGCCGTGGGACATGGATCTCTATACAATATGTACGGAAGGTTTGGATGACCTGCCTTCTGAAGGACTTTAGTGTGAGCATCTAAGATCATGCAAATAGCATTTTCGGACATGGTTTGCCACATAGATTGGATTCAAGTGTCTTGATAGATTTCGATAGACATCAAGATCTCATCTAACGGTGAAGATGCTGTGCTAAATTATCTAAAAAGAAAACTCCTCAAGAACATCAGTGCATGCGCAGAGAGCTGAGGTACTCGTACATTCTCTATACCGCAAGTCGCAGCACTTGCTGTGCATTCGCTGCAGACAGAAAGGAAAGGAACACTAAATCCTTTAATTCCAAGCAAGCAAGAACAATTCCCTTCAGGCACATCAGCACGGCCAATCATCTGGGGCTTGATCTTGTAACGATTTGCTGGGAATTCTGTCCGGAAAAGAAGCTGAACCTGAGAGGAATTGCGAAGTGAGAAATCTGGCTCTTGTAAAGCAAAAAAAACGTAATGGTAGCACGCTAGGTTTCTTTCTCAGACTCACCTGGGAACTTACACAAAATTCCTATTTTGAGAAATTGCCAAATATTTCCAAGGTGTAAGAGAGAAAAAAAAAAAATCTGGCTATACTTTATCTTGTATAGATCTTGTTTATTTAAGATTCAGAAAGCTGATACCAGGGATCTTTTCACCGTACATGGATTTACTCGATTACTGAATTTTATTGACAAAGATTTGACACGATCCAGGATTCTTCGGTTCTTTGAAGTTTATCCTGGAGTTGACATCATGGCAACAGGTCCCTGCTTGGTTAGATCATGACTTGAAAAGAAAGGATCCATTATAACACGAAGAGCTTCCAGGATTCGACATGTAATACAGGATCGACTGGATCCTTCAGCATCATCATTTAGTTTTAAAAACTTATTTTGCTGAGGGACTCATTGAGTACAGTATAAGGAGTATTTCCATTAGAACCTTCTTGTGTAACGCGTTTACATGCACATCTGGACAATTCGTTTCTCCAAATACTGGAAAACTCTTGGAAACTTGTCAAAGATGATCTTCACTAGCTGTAGATTTCTTGTTCCTCTCAGAGCAGTTCAATAGGATTTAGGTGCAGTGACTGGGCAGGTCGTTCCATGATCCATTACATTCCAGACGACTGTTTGCCCTAAATAACGATCACAGAGCTCGGACTTAAGCTTCGGCTCATCGTCTTGTTCAGTCCAGACTAAATTGCATGGTGAAGGATGGAATGGGAGCCATGTTAGTTTAGGACTCCTTTCACTTTCCGGAACATTCCCTCCTTCGAAACAACCCCAAAGCAATCAATTATCTGAAAGGAATACAACCCTAGAAACGCCCTTTTGACCTCCTCACAACCCCTCCGAAAACAGCGAACACTTTCACACAAGAAAAAATATTTTTTAATAGGAGCCTTAATTGACACTCAAAAGCACATTCAGTTACAACACAAAACAACAAGAAAAGAAAGAAAGAAAGAAAGAGAAAGAAAGAGAAAGAAAGAAAGAAAGAAAGAAAGAAAGAAAGAAAGAAAGAAAGAAAGAAAGAAAGAAAGAAAGAAAGAAAGAAAAGGACATTCAGACCAAGTCAGTCAGTCAGTCAGGAAATGTCCATGAGGCAGCCGATAAAGCAATAAAAAATAAATCTAGGTTATGGTGTTTAGAGGTGCAGCAAGGCAGAAAGCAGTGGTCTTAAAAATAGGGGTACAGCTTGGCAGAGGCCGAGTTCTGTACCAGCATGATGACACAAAATCCCCAGGGGATGTTTTTGTGGGCAGTGCCAAAGCAAAAAGTGCTGTGTCTGCCGAGCTCTCTCGCACCTCCCCCCGAACCCCTTACCACCACCCTCAACCCCTGTACCACCACCCCAAAACCCCGTACCAATACACCCAAACCCCGTACCACCACCCCCAACCCTTGTACCACCACCCCCACCCCCACCCAAACCCCATACCAACACCCCCAACCCTGTACCACCACCCCAAAACCCCGTACCAATACAGCCAAACCCCGTACCACCACCCCTAACCTTCGTAGCACCAACCCCACACAACCCCCATGCCAACACCCCAGCCCCTGTATCCCAACCCTCACCCAAACCCCGTACCACCACCCCAAAACTCCGTACCACCTCCTAAACCCTCCCCTCCATGCTGCTCTCAAGGTCATAAATTCTTATGCCCAATTCGGGCTGCGCTTGAAAATATTTGCGTTATTCATAGACACGGCTGTCCAGAATCAAAACAGCGACACAGGAGGCACACATGCTTGAAGTAACGAACATACCGCAGCTTTGAGAGGGTTCGGGGTTCCAACTCCCCGTGAGCACAAATCCACAATGTTCAGAGTAAACATCTAAATGAACGTGTGTTCATATACCCTGAGACACAGCCATTCGCAATGAATAATCTAAAGTATGAAACAAAATACATCAACGCAGACGAGAGAAAAATAATCAACAATGCGTCTTTACCCAATATACGATTAACTTTTAATACAAAATTAAAGAAGAGAAAAGTTATAAAACTGGAGACTCTTTCGAGAAAGTCCAAACTAAACATGTCCTACTTGACGTGTCCCTACAGAAAGGAAGGAAGAAAGAAAGAGAGAAGAGAATTCTCCATTCATCATTCCATGTGTAGTCCTCATTCACGGTTATAATAATCTCCATTGTTCTGGGAAGATTTTGTGGAGATTCATTCATCCACAAGAAGGGTGTTAGTAAAGTACTGATGGGGGTGAGGTGAGGAGGCCTCGGGTGCAGTCAGCGCTCGCATTCATGCAATAGGTTTGAGCTCAAAGCTAGAAGGCTACTGAAGATATTCTAGTCCAGCTCATGTCCACCATACCTTCATGGAGCTGGCTTTTCCTTCATCCAAAAGATATTCTATACAAAAAAATGGGGGGGGAAATGGTCCCATGTTTAAAGGGTTAAATACGATTTTAAGCTCCTCTTTTTTTTTGAAACAGGGCCATGTTGCTGGAGGCATCCTGGTTTTGTGTGGGTGAGCTTCTCAGATATGATGCATAAACACTAGCATTTCCATTTAAACTCAATTAGAGCTGTTAAATATAGGCGTAGGTGGGAAATGAGATATATATTCGGACGGTTCTGCATGGAATTGAATATAAAGGTGTATATTATAATTGTGTGCACCTGATTGGTTTCTAAAGAACTGCAAAATAATGTGCTGTATAATGAAGTTTGTGGTCACCTGTCCAAACCATTGATGCTTTTTTGGAACATCCTATTCCACATTTACTCCCCATTTGCTTTTCTAATAATCTCCACTGTTTGAAAGAAACAGGTTTGGGTCTCCGTATTCAAGTGAAGGCGAAATTTTTCTGCTATCGCATCTGTTATATCTTACAATTGTGGAAGAACATGTTTGTGGAAGAACCTTGTATATTTTATGTACTTTTACTGAATTCACAATAAGCATGGATGTTAAATAACAAAAAGAACACCCTAATCTGCTCAGGAATGCTGGGAGCACGTTTTTTTGGGCTGTCAGGAGAAGTGCAGCTGAGTGGCAGACACTGATTTGTAGGCCAAAGTGCAAAGCAAAGAAGAGAGAAGGAAGAAAAAAAAACCTCTGGCAAGAAGACTGTAAATGCTGGAATGTGGGCCGTCCAGCTGTCCAGCTGTGGCATCCAGAGCCTGAGAGGACGGCGGCCCACACAGGGCGGGTCTCAGTGGAGGAAAAAGCAAAAGAACGTACATATTTACATTCACATTCCTAAAATAAAGAATACAGCTGAGCAGTTTACCATTGTCTGGCACTGATCCTGGGATTTACACTCGCCACTGTAAAGCTACTGCAGCGTATGACCCATGAGTGCACCTTTTCACATCGAATATAGAACCTTTTCTTTATCTGCAAGAGGTCAGAAAGAGTATCCACCCTCCTCCCTCCCTCCCTCCCTCCCTCCCCCATCTCTCGGTCTTAGGGCAAGACGGCTCTAATCACAGCACTTGCCCTGTTTAGCTTCTGATGAGACATGCAGTCTATGTCTGGGCAACGTTGAAAGCTTTCCTGAAAGACTAAATTTAATTTAGGAGCCTGAGCACGTCGGTTCCAAGAAAGTCCTCCAAACTCATCTTGTAGCATTGCTACCGGCAGATCAGTTATACTTACTGTCAATACAAAACAGTCCTGACAGGTCGCACTTACTCAAACGTCTCCCCGTGCAGACTTCTCCTTCCTCTCATTCATTATTATCTGTTTACGGCTACGCTTAATGTTAAAGTCTGCTAGACTAATTCCCGTTATCACTTATGTTATAGTAGCTATAAAGTTTAGAACTCCTTTATCCGCTCCCCCACCGCACCCCAGGATCCCCCGTTTTTTCGCACCCGAGTCCCCCCAGGATTTCCCACTCACCCCACCCAAATACCACCCGGACTCCCCTTTAAGATCAACCACTTTCCCCACACAAATACCACCCGGAATCCCCTCAAGATCAACCACTTGCCCCACCCAAATACCCCTAAGGATCAACCACTTGCCCCACCCAAATACCCCTAAGGATCACCCACTCGCCCCACTTGAATACGCAACGCGGATCCCCCCATTCACCCCACAAAAGATACCCCTTTAGGATCCCTTCCACTCACCCCAAAAAAATACCCCCAGGATCTCCCCTCGCACCACCCGAAACCCCCCCCAAGATCACCATTCAGAGTTTTACCCTGGAGAGCCCCGACACTTGAGATTCCATTACATAAATGTTGAAAACCTTGTTAAACTTTTTTCAGGGATGCGTTTTAAACATATTAGTATTCGATTATGGTTGCAGGTCCTCCACAGCAGGTTACTGCGTAAAACAACAACAAAAAATATATATATATATATATCATATTAGAACGAGCGATTTGTTATAAACCTGGGATCTGAACTGACAATATAGTCATGCAATAGTGGTCTCAAATCCCACTTTCTTTCGTATCAATTTTTATTTGTCAAAACCCAAGCGTCGTACCGCTCAATACTAGTAACTGAAGATCCAGAAATATTCCACTGTCATGTACCAACCAGCAAATTCACAATACTGTAACTGTATACCTGTATAATACCAAACGATACAACACCGGGTTTATATACCCCCCTATGCAATTCAACACCTGAAAAAACATGAGTCCGCAGATTTATGGAAACTGGAGACGGTGTAGGCACAGATAAGAGTGAAGCAGGCCATAAATTTGCAGCAAAGCTTTCACTTTGATGTGTTCTGACGCGAGACACCCTTCAAGGCTATACAAATAGCCCTTTGCACGAGCCTGTCGAGATCCATCTTAGCAAAAGAAAAAGCAGAGTGTCGACTTACAACCATGTTGACAGGATTCGAGTTGATGTGCCATGACTGTACTGCTGAAATCTCCTGCATCAGCTATATACGCAGAAGCTTTCAACCCCACCCCCCACCCCTTGAAGGAACCATCTCTAGGCCATCGCGCAAGTACACACACGTAAGGCTGCAGCACAGAGGTAAATACTCGATGGAAAGCGATCGTTCGCAAGATATTATCTATTAAAACCAAAACATGCTTCAGTTCAGATGAGTTTGAAAGGGTGGCTGAAGAAAGGGGGCGGAGAACAGAAAAAGTAAAGTGTACCCTTGTCGGATTAGGGTCCCATTCAAATGTGGCCTTAAAGCCAAAAGAATTGGTTGAAGGTAATGCCTGTCCACTTTGGTGTAACTCCACAAGATTGGCTGGTTATGGTTTATAAAGGCTATAAATACATTCTCGAGAATAGCCTTCAGCGATTTTTCACACGTACCCTTCACAGCCAAAGCTCACCGCCCTGCGCTTAGAAGGTTAATCCAGGCCAGGAGGGATCGGCCCACAGCATAACGAGTGTGTCGAGCTCGGGTGATGTGACAACAGCCGCTGCATCTTCACTTAACAGGGGTAGGCTTAGGGAACAAAAATAGCACACCCAATGGTAGACTAGAAGTCTGCCATCTCGGCTCAGGGTACCAACCAAGAAGTGCTACCATATCAGCAACGATCCTATGAGCCTTTTCTCTTCTATAATCAAGCTTTATTTTCAGCCCTGCTGCTCTATGATAACATCCAGATCAAAAAAAAAAAAGAAATAATTAAAGTCTTTGTTTACTTTGACAGTAATGCTGGGGGTCCCCAAAGAAACTCGCCAGACAGACACAAATGATCGAGGTGTACACAAGACTCCTTTTAAAATTCCCAATCCCACCAGCTCCCACCCTTGTCCATGATATTTTATGGGAAAGTAAGTTGGCTCTGCTTGTCAAACTAATGAGCAACTCAAATTACTAGTTTAGTGACTAGACACGCCAACAGATAGCAGCACAAGGCTGCACGCACAGTCACAATGAACACCGACCTTCATAATCCAATGTGCCAAAAGACCTGTTTTGACACCATTGCCGAGATCCAACGCGACTCGCAGAAGGTTCTCGAGACACTTGAAAAAGAAGACTTCCAGGACACATTCCAGAAGAATGCTGGGAGCGCTGTATTGCTGTGCAAGGGCACTATTTTGAAGGCAATAGTCCGTAAATGTAGATGAATAAAGTACTCTCTTATTAAATAGAGCTAGTCTCTGAACTTTTTGATAGCACCTCTTATAGTGCCTCCTAACCAGGTTGATTTAAGTTATGGATTAGAACCCAATAAGTGTTTCCACTGCTCTAGGGTCCGGAGGTGGTGCCAATTCTTGGCGTGGTGCATTGTAATCTTGGGTTTGTGTGCAGCTGCTTGGCCATGGGCTCCCATTTTATAACGCTCGTGACACACAGGTCTTGCCATGATGTTCCAGAGGTGGTTTGGAACCTTTTACTGAGTTTAGCCACAGAAACTACATGCTTTAGCACTCTGCGGTCCAATCGTTTCACGGCTGAGCTATTGCCCGTTCTAGGCCAACGTCTATTTCACAATAATAGTACTTACAGTTGACCGGGGCATATCTAGCAGGGCAGAAACATTCCGACTTGTAGCAAAGGTGGGATTCCAGGGCATTGCCATGTTAAAAGGCGCTGAGCTCTTCAGGATGACCTGTTCTACTGTTTGGTCTATGGAAATTGATTTTATGCCCCTGTTAATCGGTGCAATTGGCATGGCTGAAACATGCCGGCATACTTTTGGCCGCAAAGTGCACACGCTGTCGTTGAACACTTCTAGACTGGTTTTGTAATTCACAATTGAATTTAAAATCTACCATGCGTACATAGCTTCCAGTGTCAAACAGGATATTACAAGGTTAAACACCGCCACACGAAAAAAAGGCTTTTGGGAGCACAGATGATTAATTATCATTAATTGCAGTACGGTTTCAGTAGGTGAGGAAACGAGGCTCGCTGGAAAGGGAACTAATAGGACAGGAGCTTTTGTGTCTGTGCCCATGTCTGCGACTTGGGTGGCCTGACCGTGTCCTTCCAACTCTGTAATTCAACAGGTCCCATTCATGCTTCACAGAAAGGCAACAAAAAATCAGCTTGTCAAGTCCGATTTACATCATGGACATAACAGTGTTTTTTTTTGGGGGGGGGGGGGAACAACACTAAATGGACCATTTTCATGCACCACTACCAAAAATAAAATCGTTCAATGGTAAAGTGCAAGCTCCAAGGTCCAGCAATTGTTTGAGGTTGCAACCCTCATAATACATTGGAAAGTTCTTATTTACTTTCGGAACTCTGGTACCTCACAACAGGGAAAACACGGAAAAAGGAACAATGACCTCCAAAAGACGAACAGGAAAAAGGAGGTATCTATTTGCTCGCAGTCAGAACTGTGGATGAAGAAAGGCTTTGATAATTAAAAAAACACAAACTGTTACCAAACAAAAACTATCTGTACCAAAGTATTTGAAGTTTTACAATGTCTTTCAATGCAATAGCACTTTGTTTCACTTGAACTAGAAGACCCAAACCTGTTTCAGCATGACACAAAGCTGGCTCCATGAAGATCTGGTTTACATGGGTTGGAAAATGTAGAAGATCTTCTGCTACTCCCTACTAGACATGAATGGTATGAATATGAACGCCAAATATGCACCCCAGGCCTCCTCACCTCAATCAGTATCTGATTTTACCAACACCCTTCTTCTCGTGGCTGAATGAATATCTCCACAAAAAAATCTTCACAAAATCGAGTGGAACTCTTTCCCAGGAGCATGGAGATTGACAGCTCAGATGTTCACAAAAAAATTTCCTTTATATCATTTTGATTCCATGTTAATTTTTCTTTGGTTGTAGATCTATTTACCGAGTTGTTTTAATTCCATGTAGAAAGTCCTACCTTGTATTAGCCACTTTGCCAATGTTGAGTTTAATAGCTTTTGAATGATGACATATGTTATAAACAGCTCAAATGAAAAAAATAAAAATAAATTCCAACGCAGAAAACTTGGCAAGGAATCTCGCCACCAAGCATGGCGAGGCAGGTTCGATGGCTAAAGGTTTGATTGTGTGTAACATTGGAGCATATGATTAACTACTCTTCCTGTGTGGTAAATCATGAAGCCAATTAAAGACTGATATTTATTCAAATAAAACAAGTGATTTCAGAACGTATTTGATGAAACTACAATTGAATTATTACGGTACCTCTTTGGGTGTTTAAAACTGAAAGCAGAATTTGTACCTTAATGCTAATAACAACTAATAACTGATTATTAGAGCCACACCGGAGTGAATGGTGTTGAATCGTTTCCTGTGGACATTCACCTCAACATACATAAAAGCATAAAAGAATGGCTGACAGGGATTTGGCTCAACACGAGTAATGTCCACAACACCCTCTATAGCTTCACATGCCCCGTGTCTCAAAGGGAATTAGCGCTCTATAGGCTGCAATGAATGATGGCAAACTGACGCAAGGCTGAAAGGAATGCGCTCGGTTCACACGCAGTCGCCTCGTAGCAACGACTAGCAAACCATGGAGAAGTGGAGCATGTGAACAAGTCGATCCTGATGGCTGTATGAAAGACCTTCACTGATTAGATGGTCATCGATAGAGTTTTTTTTTTTTTTTTTGTCTGAATCAATTACGTCAAACATTGATGAAATCGGAAAGCTAAACACTTAGCATTTTCCAACCGTTCTCAAGTTTATATAATGACTTGAACACAAACAGGCCGGTCTTTCTTAAATATCCAGTCTTATCAGCACAAAATAATAAAAATTTCCTGTCAGAATTTCTGTCAGAAATCCTATCAGGCGCGATCGTGTCAACTGGCTGAAGCATCTAGAGAAGCTCCTCACAGACGTCGTTTCAGGTTAGCATCTGTGGAAATTTTTATAAATCAAAAATCCTGTTCGGTTAGCTCGTTTCATGAAAATCATCTAAAACGATAATCAAACATTTGATGATCTTTTAGGATTCACATCAGGAGAGTTCACGTTAGCCAGCTAGAATATTTATGAAAAGAAATTAACTTTCTCACAGGAACTGTGTCAGACGAGCTTATGTTAGCCATCTGGAACATGTAAAAGTAAGTTCTTCTCGAAATTCCTGTCAGATTAGCTCACGTTAGCTAGCTGGAACATTGCTGAAAACGATCTAAAATTCCTGCCAGAAATCAAGATAGTTCATGTTTGCCAGCTAGAACATGTATGAGATTTATTTTTAATTCCTGTGAGAAATCATGTCAGGCCTGCAAGTGTTAGGCAAATAGAACATCCATGAGGTTCTTCTCAGAATATCCTGTCGGATTAGCTCATGGAAGCTAGCTGGAACGTTTATGAACGTCATTCGCGATTCCCACAGACGGTGTGTCGGGCTAGCTGGAACGTTGCTAGAAATTATATAAGAATCCCGTCAGAAATCCTGTCAGGTCAGCTCATGTCATCCAGCTGGAACATTAACGAAGAGCAATCAAAAGAACTTCTCGGGATTTCGCCAAGTTCGCCAGCTGTCTCTGCTTAACCGAAAAGATGGACACGAACTCGGAGGACCTTTATGGATTACGAATTGGACGCGAAAGCTCTCGTGGACATGTTAGTTTTATAAATGAGATGGAAAACTCCTCTCTAGAAATCCCGCCATTGCCGCCAGCTTGCTAATGTAAAAATGTTTGTATTTAGAAGTTGAACGGAGGCATGTGATTTACTGCTTTCCCTGTGTAGTGACTCATGAGCTAATTTAGTAAAAGCGCTCGAAAACGCAGATCTCGAAACGCGGAAACCTCACGAAGTGGTGTAGCTTCAAGATATTTCGTATACAAGAGTAACTCTAGTTTTCTCACAAAAAGCTTCACATTGGTGAGAAAGAACTTGTCACGTGGTTATTCATACACAGTCAACACGCCGTCTGCGATGCTAGTTTTTTATGCTAGCTAGTCCCCCCGCTAGCAAAGTCGCCCGGGAATTACTACGAATACGGAGTGAAAACGTGTATAACACTCGTGGACCTCCAGTGGCTTATTGTCAAGAAGGTACGGTATGAGCTACACTATTTGGACAAAAGTATTGGGACACCTGATTTGTTTTGCCATCATCCGTTCATTAGTACAGCATCGTATTGCGCTACCGAGAGGGGAAAACGAGAACGCTGGTCACACCGATACAATCCATTCTACCGGTATAGATGCGTCCTAACGTTCTAAACGCTTAATTATAGCATTTAGAGGTTTCTCGAAGGAAATCCGTCTCGGGCCACCCAAAGAAACGTTCTCGAGCCGCCGTCGTCTGATACAATGGGGATTTTGTTCCGCCGTTTGCGAGCAATGACAACGCAAACAAAGTGGAAAGGAAGCCAAATCTTTCCTGTTTGCTCAGCGTCGGGCCGTTCCACCTGTCAAACCTCGCGTCTGGCGTTATGGCTTTAAAATATAGCAAAAGGAATAAACAAGAAAGAAAAGAAAAATAATCAATGATGGGACAACCTCAAGGATTTCTAAAAAAAAACCCAAAACAAAACAAACAACAACAACAACTCGAAAGCACTTTAATCATCAAAACCACTGAAAATTGGCAACAATTTGCAATTATTTCCCTTTTTTAAAATAAAAAAAAAAACACTGTACATTTTATCCATTTCTCGCTACGTTACAGCGGAAATCACCAAGTCGAGGGGGGGCAAATACTTTCTCACTGCTACAAAGTGCTGACACTGGATCACAGGTTTGGACGCAAACTTTCACGTCTTTACTCCTGATTTCAACAATAGTAAAAAATGAATCGCCACCATCTGACCAATCAGGATCGAGAATTCGACCGCGGGCGTGTCGGACGTGCGCACGTGAGCGACAGCCCGTGCGAGACGCGTTCTCCTCGGCGCGTGCAATACCGACACGTTAGTTTTTTAGAAACACACTAACAATTTGTAGCGCGCGCGCGCACACACAGACCCTAAAACTATGCGCGCGCACACACACACACACACAGTTACAACATCTACACACCCTTGCCCAACATCTATACACACACACTGACCCTACAACTATGCACACACACTGTTCCAACATCTACACAACCTTGCCCAAAATACACACACACACACACACACACACTCCGACCCGACATCCACCCAGTCCGGAAAACGGCGCACATGGCAGGATCGGGGGTGCCAACTTTTTTGCGCACGGGCGTCTTACACTTTAAAAAGAGAAAGAAAGAGAAAAGATCCTCACCCGAACCGAACCGAACCGCGCTGCTCTGCTCCTTCTCTCGCACTTCTCCAAGCCGATATTCCCGCTGAAGTGCAACCAGCTGACTTTCTCCCCACACACACACACACACACACACACACACAATGCAATTTCCTCTAACCCCATCCAGATCATCTCCAGGCCACGCCTCTCTCCTAGAACTCTCTCTAACACGCGCACTACGTGCAGAACCCGCAGTCTGGACTGATCAATAATAATAATACTAGTAAACACACACACACACACACACACACACACACAGCGTGTAACTTCTCCTAAATACACACCCTCCAAGCTGCACGTGAATCCAGAGAGGTTCTTTATTTACTCTTTTCTTTCTCCCTGTTTGATAAACCAGGAAATGACACACACACACCAGGTCCAGTTCCAGGAACAGAAACGGTGTAATGAATCTGTTACACAACAGTCACACGTCTTTTCCGTTTTGTTTGGGTTTTTTTGTTTACAAACCGACCAAACAGAAATCTAGAAATCTCTCTTTTAGCTGGATTTCCTTCTGTCCCATGATCCAGTTCATCCCAGAGCAGGGCGGACCGTTCCACAGATAACGCTCCAGACGTCTGTTTGCAGTCTAGACGGAATTTGAAAAACATCAAAGGGTTTGTTTGTGAGACGTCGAATGAACATCTCACCGTGATCGGTTCTATGGGTTTATAGGCGCCCATCATATAAATCTTGGTCTGAACTTTGGTCTGAATCGCTAACAAAATCTTGAGGGTCTTCTGAGGTATTGCGGAAGGTCTGACTGCACGTTCCTCAGCGTGTTGCCCAGTTTGAGAAGATGCCATGTTTGTTTGTATGATGCAGATGGGGTTTTTTTGACACCCCCCCTAACGATCCATCCCAGGGCACCATCGCTCACACAATGCACAATATGGAAATACAAATCAGCCTACAGGACTGGGGGATGAAACCCCTGAAGCTCTGAGAGAACATAGAAACATCATGCACACTGAACAGAGGCAGGATTTAAACCCCTGACCTTTGAGATGCACCAGGACTGTGGTGACCACTGCACTGTTGTTGCCCCGCCCCTGTGACCAATCGACCCCCTCAGCCCCCACATACAAATATGCTATTATCACTTCACACACTATCGGATTCAAAAGCCATCCATGGTTCTTCTCCAAACTGCTACCACAAAGCTGGAGATACTCAAATGTATTGGAACATAAGATTTCCGCTTCACCTGAACGAGAAGGCCCAAACCTGTTCCAGCATGACAATGCCCCTGTGCACGAAAGCCATTAAGGTCCATGAAGATCTGCGTTCTATGGGTTGGAAGATGTGGAAGATCTCCTGCTGTAGAGCTCTAAACTCTATTGAACACCCCAAGTCCAGTGGAACATCTTCCCCGAAGAGTGGAGCTTATCACAACAGCGTTCAGGGACTACACATGGACCAGGACGTTCAGAAAGATTCCATTCATTCATTCTTTCGTTCGCTATCAGTGAACACTGTATCCAAGCTGGAGCTGAAGCCTTCAGCAGATCTTCAGCCACTCGTTACAACCATCCTGAGCTGAAAAGCATCGTGGAAACGACTCCAGAAGCTGTCGATCTCTGTTTCTAGGGTTTACACAGAGGGAGAAAACCCATGGGTGGAAACCGCTGGGAGTGAGGAACAGAGGAACCTGGTCTCGAGGTGGACACATGATCACACTGTACAACCATGTTGAGTAGAAAAGCATCATAATCCACTCACACAAACAACACACTACAAGCTGTACTCTCTCTCTCTACATAAACATGCATACTACTTATGACGTTTGCGGGTTGTGACGTCATCACGTTCAGACCGGTCAGCACGCGCCCGTATTCCCGAGACTGTGAGCTCTTTATTTCCCCTCCGCCGACACGTGCACTTTTTTTTTTTTTTTTTTTTTTACTTTTTGCACGCAAATTTTATCTCCTCCCGAATCCCGAAGTCTTTTCTCAAAACGCATCTTTGAGTTTAGATTTTTTTTTTTTTTAGATAGTTTTTGAAGCTAAATCCGCGGGAGAAGCGCTTCTCCTACCTGGTGTGAAGAAGATCATGCCGTCCTCGCTGATGGAACCAGCGCGTGCTTCACGCTCAAAGTTGTTGTTCGTGTGGACACGCCCATCGAACACCACCCCGCCCCTCATCCAGCCAACAGAACGCCGCGCTGTGGCCACACCCCCTTTCTCCTACCCTCTCCTGCCAACCCCGAAACCACCCCCCTCCTCCCCCCCCCCCCCCCCCTTCCTGTGCGCACGCTGGCTGGACAGAGCGCGTGATGGATCTCAGTGGCGGACGTGGTGCGTGCGCGGGCCGTGCACATCCTGTCCTGCGTGTTCACGTGAAACCAGAATTTAAACCATAATATATCGTTTCCAAAATTCGAATAATTATTGATTAATTGTGACAATAATAATAACAATAAAAGACTTTACACCCAATCAGTAGTGCACATTAAAATGTTATTAGTAAAATGTAAAAATGGTTTTATTTGCATGTTAAAAAAATAATAATTATGTTGTGTGCTGCAAATTTCATAAATGCAGCATCATCATCATCTTCATCACGAACCTGAAACAAAACGATCGATTCGACGTCTTTTGTTTGTACGTAAAAACCGTATATACTCTGTATTTTTATACTATTTTATACTATACTATGCCCCGGATTCTCAGATGTTCTTCATCTCCAACCTGAAAGAACTTGAACTTTTCAACCTTCCAGTCGGGTCTTTTTGTCCAAGAACAGCGAGACGACACCCAGTTCTGGACGATGACTTGCACTCCTTTCCACTAATTCATATATAAAGCATCGCATCGTATTTTTAAAACGTGACCTTTGGCACCCATTCCTCAAGCGCTTGTTTTCCTTCGCCGTTGGCTCCTAAAGTTTGGAAGCAAACAGTCGTTTGGCAGCTTCGTGCCGCACATCAGAGCGACCGCAAAAAAGCGCCAGAGCTCCGACCGAAAGAGGGATCGTGGGTCGGGAAGAATTTACAGCCGCCTGCCATGGAAGGGATTACCCTGGTCCTGCTGCGAGGAGAGGCGAGGAGAGGCGTGGAGGGGCGAGAGGAGGGCCGGAGCGTCCAGACCGCAGTCCCTCGGAACATACAGGCTCGAGCAAATTATAACATATTTGCACGGGGAAAAAAAGACGAGCCGTTTTTAGGAGGCCGAACAGGAAAATGCGGTATTTTGATGGAAGACGTAAATAACCTCGTGGACAGAAAGAACTCGAGACTCATCGTCGTCCTCGAGGACATCTCCAGCCGAGGAGTTGGGGATTGAAAAAAAGGGTAAAAAGGAAACTGTTTTTTCAACAGGTTTAAGACACAGCCAAAGGAAGGACGATAGCAAACATGTGACTCAGCTAACGAACTCTTCAACACTGTCCTTGTTGTGTTTAAAGTCAGAGAGCGGATCAGGTGAACGCCTTCGCTCGGGACCCCCAAGAATTCTCATTATAAATCTGAGCATTAAGGGCCTTGCTCAAGGGCCCAACAGAGAGCGATGGGATGTGAACTTACAACAATCCATGCAGAAATCCAACATCGTCACCACTGAGGCATTGAATAGAAAGTAATTAAGATAAATAATCAAATAAAAGGTCATAAGTTCGAATCCCAGCAACTCCAAACTGAAACTCTGGGCCCCTGTGCAAAGGCCCTTAAACCCTCACCTGAATGCTACTGATTTGTAATCACACCCACCGTCCCGTATTCTTCTCGCAATGCTCGCGTTCACCCCCAAAGATGACAAATCGAATAAATAAATAACTCAGTAAACATTCTTACGAATGCGATTACGCTAAAAGCGCGCTGCCGGGAAAGTAGACGGCGAACGAAGCAGACCGGAGTGTGAGTCACCGAGACCGGAATGAGCCGAGGTTGCCAGGAACAGATCCATACATGGCTTTTCTCCAGGTTTTGACTCATCCTGAAGCAGGCACTGCGTTGCGGAACTGGAAACGTCTCAGCCTGAGCCACTCGTCTGAAAGGAGCTCAGCTAAAATCGTTTTCAAACGGATCCACTTCAAAGAGAGATTCGGACAAAATTTCGTCGACAAAAAAACCCCGCCGTCTCGGTGTAGACGGAAGCGTCTCAGTCTGGACACGGCCCAAGCCAGTGAGGCGTGGCGTTAAAAACTCCGACGGCGTGGCTGAGCCGAGGTTCGACAGTCAGCAGCGAAGAAAAACTGCGGATCAGTCCGAAGAAGCGACACTCAGGCAAGACGCTAAAACCTTCTCCTGAAAAGTGAGATAACGTCTGCAACTTCCGAAAATATGGAAAAAAATCTCTTTTACATTTACAGCATTCGGGAGACGTCCCTCGTCCTGAGCGGCTTACGTTTATCTCATTCATCCTTTGGGGGGGACCTTCTGATCCAACGTTTAATACCCGAACAAAATGCGCTACTACTATAGAATAAGACACGTCCCTGGGCTGGGACACGTCTCGCTCCTGAGAGACAGACACAAGACGCTTAAAGGGACGTCCACATTTTTTTTTTAATGATTAACCTGATTACAAAATCATTTATCGATTTATTTTCATTTACAATTTCTGTGTAATCCTTCCCAAAAAAATATTGCACACTTCATATACAAGAAAAAAAAAATGATACCAACAACATGGTGGCTTCTAATCAAAAACTTCCTTCCATAAAAAACCCCATGGGTGTAAAAGATAGACCGATCTGGACCTTCAGTAAGTCTTTCATGTAGTCCACTTTATAAATACACCGTTTGAGCAAAAGTATTGGGACACCCGACTTATCCACCCGTATGTGCTTCTTGCCCAAACTGTTACCACAAAGTTGGAGGCACGCAATTCCATGGGTTGGACCTACAATCAGTATCATTCCATTTGCTTCACGTACGGCGTCCGTGGAACCTGTGGAGTCTTTTATAGTCCTTTTATTTCAAATCTCAGCATGAAGAACAGCATTACGTTCGGAACGTTCAGCTGGGGATTCCACTCGTTCACTGTCCAACGTCCGACAAAGCGTCTCAGAAACCATCAGGTGTCTCCACACTTTTCACGACCACGAAAGAACTCATGACCAAAACAAAACAAAAAAATTCATTGTCATCATCACTATCTGAAGCAGTTCGCACTTCAGCGTGTCATCGCGATTCGTTAGTATTCGATCGGAAAAGCTACAAACGAATCAAAAAAAAAAACGAAATGTCTAATCTGATACAAATAAAAGGAATCCTTCAAAATCCAAAATACTGACAGATCATTAGGAGTTTCGTGAAGTATGAAGTCGTCAACCGTTTCTTTTTTTTTTTCTATCCAAATTAAATTCCCAATAACATCAAAATGATTGGCACAAACCCAAAGCAGCATGAAACTACAGTATCATCCAAAATAAATAAGCGTCTGACGCGAACCAGTTCCACGGGCGGCGTGAAATCGGGAGATTTTTGGCGGTGAGAAAATTCCTCGAAAAAATGAAAAAAAAAAGAAACAAAAAAATGCTTCTAGAGCTAGCGAGGACTCGACGCTGATGCCTGGATGGTGCCGAGTCGTCCGTTCACTTTTAGCGTTTTTGTCGCCGCCGGAACCTGAAAAATCAACGAGCACAAAGTGAGTGAGGAACATAAAGAAGTGTAACGTAAACCGCGCTTTAATCGCTATATTTAAAAAAAAACGCAATCAATTTTCCTCATTTTTCTCGTCAAGTTTCCAGAGAAAAAGTCTTTGCTACACTATATGGACAAAAGATTGCTACGTGGACCTTTTTTTGAACATCGAATTCCAAATTTTGTCTCCATTTCCTGTTCCAATAACCTCCAATCTTCTGTGAAGATGTTGTGGAGATTCATTGCTCCACAAGGGTGCTAGTAAAGTCAGGAAGTTTGGAGATCCTAGTTTGGCTGGAATTCAGATGGTCCAATTCTTTTGACCACCATACAGTGTAGCTACTTGAAGCATGGGTTGTCCATAATGTAACCGTAAATGGATAAAAAAAATTTCAAATTTCTAACAAATCAAAAATTCCAAGCGAATTGCAGAAACGCTTTCCAACATCCCTCGCTAATTTTCTGTTGTTGATTATTGTTTTATTTGAAGCGTCAATTGAATCTCTATCATGTAATACTTGCTAGTCAACAGAACGAATACAAATTCTGAAGTCTGAAAAATCGGCTCACTTTTCGAAGGCGTTCGGCTCCGGCCCCAGAGCGAATGGCCTCCAGCATCGCCACTCGGGCGGACTCTGGGTTTCCGCCTGCAGGCAGAGCTAAAGCCGGCTTCATCGAGGACTTGGTCAGGGTTAAAGGAGAAGGAGGAGGTGGTGGTGGTGCAAAGGTTGGAGGTGGGGGTGGTGGTATGAAGGCTGGAGGTGGTGGGGGCGGTGGTATGAAGCTTGGCGGAGGTGGGGGTGGTGTAAAAGTTGGTGGTGTTTGTGGAGGTTTAAAAACAGGAGGAGTTTGGGGAGCCCGGTCCTCCTCAGACTTCCTGATATGCTCCAGCTCAGCGGCGGCTGAAGACCTCGTCTGGAAAACAGCAAAGGGGTTTAAGAAGAAACATCCACTGAAGGGAAAACGTTTTATTGTTTAAAAGGTACTCGTCAAACTCACCTTCTTAAGTCTTGCCGAATTACTTTCCGCTCGGATGGCAGACAGGAGAGCAGAGCGTTCGCTTTCAGGCTCCGCGTAAGTCAGCTTCTGCAGGGTCCGTGAAGACTCGGATAGCTGGACGCCAAAACAGGTTTGTTTATAAACAAAAGTATTATAAAAATCGGCGAAAATTTTGCGAGATTGTAAACGAAATAAATTAGCTAAGCTAAATATATGCTATATAATGCTAAAATATATTAATGCTAAGATAATGCTAACGCTACTTTTTTCCGGTACAACTGCAATATGGTGTTTATTGCGTTACTGATAAGACAAAAAAAACAAAAACGTGTTTGCTGTTTTTGTCACCACACCTTTCGGAGGCGTTCCATCCCCTCTCCTGACTGAATTGCCTCCATGAGTGAACTGTGGATAGAGGTCTCCTTCTCCACAGACTTTGGGACTACCGGTTTAAACTTTTTCACCGGCCCAAACGGACTTGGCTGGAGACCGAGGCTGTGCAACTCCGGCTTCTTGGCTACCGCCGGACGGGTGATGTTTAGAGGTGAAGGGTTTCCTGGGGACTTTTTCATGGGCATGCAATCTTTAGTCACGGACTGAGTGGATTCAGAGCATGCAGAAACCCTCGTTTGCTGCTGAGGGCTGTGATTTACTGGACCAGAGTTTAACGCTTTAGTGCTGGATCCATCTGCGGTGAGAATTTGCGATTCCTTGTAAACGTCTTGCTTCTGGGCAGTAGAACTCGGGTAAGGTTTGGTGCCAGAATGAAGAGGCACAGGGTCCGCGGCTGCACTTCGGTTTGATTCTACTTGAACAGGTCTTAGGTCGTTCTTGGAGTGGTTCTGTCCAGCATGTTTGGATTCTGGAAACTCCTGAGCTCCTGAAGAATTCCATGCATACTTATTAATTGCTGAAGCCACGTAATGACTCGAAGTCCGTCTGGAAGGCTTAAGGAACGTAATATTTCTCCTGTGCTCTGAGAAAAACACATTTTCTGCAGGATCAGAAACGACGAGCTTTTTCATCACTGCAGACGCCAGGTTGGCTGACTGTTTTGATGCCTCTGTGACACTTGGTTTTACTGCAGACGCGAGGTTGGCGCTCGGCCCGTCGGCTGATTGTTTTGGTGCTTCCGTAACACTCGCTCTTTCTGTAGGTTTCTGCGATGGTACTGTTGCAGTTAATGGTTTGGGGTTTTCGACTTCTCTAGTCTTTACAGAAGCTCGTTTATACGCAGTAGGCGCTGGATCCTCTTTCTTCGCCGAGGTCCAGAAGGCCTTTGCTTTGTCCACAAGTGGAGAGTCTCGGTCATCGCTAGCGTCATTAGAGATGTCTGCAGGTTCTCTTGGCGTGACCATGTTCCCCAGCTCATCGATTTTAATGGCACCTATACGCAAGGAGCCTTTGGACTTGTTGTGATTGTGGGATGCGGCTGGTTTGGTAGGGACGATTGTAAATGTTTTCAGGCCGAATCGAGACACCGGGTTCTGGTTCATCATATTTTGGTTTCTAAAAGACACTGAACAGGGGTCCACTTCCTTGCTTGAGCTCTGTGGAGGCCGAAGTCTGCTTTCCGGAACATTCCGTGCACTGTGGGTAATAGTAAACATCACAGGACTTTCTGGAAGCTTCTGTTTCTCTGGTTGAACTTTACCTTTAATTCCTGGGCTTATAGTGACCTTCTCGGTTTGCTCCTTATTATTACTAACCCGATCTGCTCGGGTTGGACTGGTACTTGCTAACACGTGAGCGTTGTTGTTTTTGTTCTGAAGATCTACGAGGATCTTGCTCAAACGGTCTTGTTCGTCATGGTTACTGCGCCATGACGACGTTAGATGGTCATCAATGACTTCGTCAATGGCTGTGACTGGAACGTCCAGATCGACCACAGACACGGGGATGTCATCGTCCATGCACAGGGACACCTCATCCGAGCGATTCACTTCTAAAAAAACAGGAAAGAGAGATTAACTGATTTAGGAGAAGCTAGAGTTAATGCTAGATTTTTGGTTCCACTCACACACACAGGAGGAAATTTAGGTTACTTGTACCGTCTGCTAAATCCGCATCCAAATCGGCCAAAGTCAATTGGATCTGCGCAGTGATCTCGCTGTCCTCCTCATACCCGCAATTTCTCTCGACTGATCGTGCCCCGGATCGCACGTTTCCACCACTGGCACGGAAAACACCACAGTTACTAACAATTAACCAACGCTGTTTATCTTTTCAGCATTTATTTCCTAGTGACACTCGAGATCAGAAAATATTAGTATAATTATATTGTAACATTTCGAGACAAGTTTTGTAACCCGCCAACAGATGGCAGCACGAGGCTGAATGCACAGTCACATGGAGCACGGGCCTACTTAAATCAGTGTGCCAAAAGACAGCGTCCTGTGTACATCGGGAGCAGGTGCTATTCAGACCACGTGCGTTAGAACAACCTCAAATTGTCACGATCAAAGGTTTCGGCACCGTTGCGAAGATCCAGCGTGAATCGCAGAAGGTGCTCGATACGCTTCGAAAAGAAGACTTCCAGGACGCGTTCCAGAAGAACGATGTGGAACTATTTTGGAGGCGATGGTGTGGAGAGAAAGAAAGTACTTTTGTGTTAACAGAGCTAGTCTCAAACCTTCATTTTCCTCGCAAGCGCCTTTATAGTGTGCGGCCTTGCATTTTTAAAATGCTGTTAATCTTAAACTTTTTTTTTTTTTTGCCCTCAGTCAAACACACGTCTTTCAACACCTTAATATGAATATACGACCGTTTTTTTTTTTTTAATATGCCTGAGCTGGAATAATAGCTCTTTCCGGGAAGACTGGAAACGCTCTTTCCTGGAAGACTTTCTTGAACGTGTGCGAAAGCGAAGGAGTTGCTGCAAGCACAGGCAGCTCCTGCTCCACTATTCGTTAGCGCTCCTGGCTGTGTAATGCGCTACACAGGCTGCGCTAGCTCCTCTCGATGTGGGAGAGCTCCAGAGGGGATTGTGGAGCTCAAATATAACCTTATAAAATTAAGCTAATTTCCCTCAACATTTTTGACTAGATCTGGTTGCCAGATTTTGGTATTAATATATTTTATTAATATGAATAAGCTTGACCTTGTCTTTCACGACAGTTAATACCAGCTTGATTTGGTGATGCTGGGATTTAAACTCATGACTAAGAACCCGTGTGAGTATAAGGCACCTGTAGCGTGAGCCCCATGTAGCGCAGCCTTCATCGCTGTCACAGTCTTCCTGAGGCTGGGTGGGGCTCAGAGAGGGATCAGGACCCAGGGATGCGGTGTCCTCTGGGGATGTGCTCGGAGAGTCAGCCATGCCCTCGGACGCCGCGTATCCTTGATCGGCCAAGCTCTCGCTGCTGCACATGGACGCCGTCTCGGCTTCCTGCTCCACCGTGTGCAGCCAGGCTGGTTGGGGGGCAGAAACGGACAACGGTAAGATGTTTAGATGTCGAGTAGTTGATTCAAAGCGCCACAGCAAACCGAACTCTACGCTAGGTTTATAGTCATGTGATTATCCAATAGTGAGTTTCAACATGCGCAATGCTGTTATTTGTGAGCTTTTGCAAGATTTACATGACTTTCGGAAGTTCTGGTTAATTCAAAATCATCAAAAAAGTTACACCTCAATACAGTAAATGGCCAAACATATCGAGACACCGGAATTTTCCAGCCAAAAAAAGTGTAATATTAGCGATATCCGAGTGCGAACGTTCAACACGTTTGTCTCGGAATACGCCCAGGAACACAAGTTCAGCACACTTTAGTGATAATCATCAATCCGGCATGAGATTCACTGTTGCTGATAAATCTGCAGGAATTTGAAGGTGCAATATCAGCACGGACCACAATCTTAATCCAGGGTTCCTTAAACTTCGGATACCACATTTGGAACGGCCCTCTGAACAACGCCAGAGACATGTACATTTCTTACTCATATCATATCTGTATCTCAAACTAAAATGTCCCTTCGTTATTAATAGAGGTTGAGACACCAAACCGTCTACAAAAAATCCATGACAGTTTTTCCGGGGCGCTGTCATTACGCGATAAAATCTCCACAATAATACTGGTAGTCACTCCGGCCCGTGTCGTCTTCTAAAACAGAGCAACCCTACAATAAAAAGAGGAAAAATGATGTGGCCCTCAAAAAAAGTTTGGGGACCCCTGGATTAAAGGGATCCATGACATTAAGGGGTCAAAAAAAAAAAAGGTTTGGTGGAGGCTTCATGTCCCAGAATTTCGATGCTTTATACAAAACAGCAAAAACAATGCAGTTACTTGAAATAAAGCGCCTGAAATCGTTTCTTCATAATAAAAGAAGAGAGCAAAGTTGTTTTGACTGTACACTGTGATCCCGAACCTCCTGAACCTCCTGAACCTTGGCTTGCTAATCAGGGCCAAATGGTCTGAAATCCATGGAAGGAAGCCAAACTAAACAAGTTGTAGAATCACACGCCTCAACGAACCGGCGTTACCTTCTACCTTCATTTCTTTTTTTCTTCTCTCTCTCTGTCTATCTCACTCCAAAAAAAACAGCCTCGGGCTCCTGCTGCTTTTCTACGTCCAGTTTTAGATCTCACACACACACACACACACACACACACGGTCACCTAATTTCAAAAAACATCAGGCGGCTTCAGGACGAACGCTCATTCCGCTTTTATATTCATGCCGTGAAAGATTTGAACCAACCACCTAATAACCTTGGGTCATGTGGTGTGTCTATATGTGTGTAGGTGTGTGTATATCTGTGTGGGTGTGTGTGAGAAGTGTAGGTGCTGTACACTCCGGTTCCTGGACGCACCATGCGTCACATGCTGTTTCCCAACCGTTTCCCAGCAGAGCTTTTAAAACACGGCAGCTGCGACCACAAATCTCTGTCTCACACACACACACACACACACACACACACACACACACACTCAATTAATGACACTTTGCTAGACACATGATCGCACGATCAAGGCAGGATCACAGCTACTCTCTCAGACCACAGCAAAGCATCATCCTGCTATAAATTGACGCAGGTATTCAATTTCAATTCTGTCTCAAAGGACGACAGAAAACACAGGGTAACTGTTAGTCCACACGTCATTCTGTTAGCAGTTAGCATGTTGAACACTGGCAACCCAAAAGCGACACTGCCACACCATACAGTTATACCCACCAGGTCAGGGTCGCTCGGACGACTCCACCAGCCAAAGAGTATCTGCTCTTGTCCTTTTCCTGACAGACCTGGTCAATGGTGGGCTGACATATTTCCAATAAAGTTTGCTTTGGCTTCCATTCGCCAATTAACGATGGAGATGTGCAACATCGCAAGTTGAAAATATCGTAAGTCGCCTAGCCTACCCCGGAGTCGTAAAGAACGTTCAGCGCGCACGTGAACCGCGGATTCATTTCTCGCTTTTGCTAACGCTGCTGCCGTAAGATCGGAATAACGAACCGTCGTAACTCGAGGACGACTTGTAGCGAACGTTTTTGTGTTTGCATTGATGCCATTTGGAGGACACTTTTATTCAGAGTTACTTAACGATTATATTGTTTATATAGAATCGTTGTTTAAGGGCGTTGTTCAAGGGGGCAGCTGTGGCAGGTTTTGGGATTTTAACGTCCATGGAAAGTTCAATATTTTGGAAGCCATCACTTCTCCAGGCTTTGGCTTATGGGGTCTAAATCAGTCCTGGGCCTGATTCTTTGGTCTGAACGTGATTGTTGAGTTCTTAAAGAATGGAGGATAAAAATGCAAAACGTGAAATCAAATCGTTTGCCAATTAGTCAAAGCAACATCTATAAGCGGCTTGTATTGCGATTTAATAAAGAACGAGCAACGATCCGCTCATGCATCGGAATCCCCCCCCCCCGATCTGGAACGAGTGCTCGCCTGCCCCGTCTACGAACCGCGTCAACGAAATGACGCCATGGGGAAAAACGTTCGCATGACAGCGACGTCTCCGTTTATCGAACGTGCTCAAAAGTCAGTCTAATCAGCACATCTGCTATTCCTGGCTTTCAAGCAGGAACAACAGGAGCGGCCGGTTGCAGCTCGAATAATGCAGATCATTCAGGAGAGTCGAGGTGAACGTCGGAGCATGCAGTCGTTTTTAATAAACACACCGCAGTACAATCACGTCTTTGTGGCGTTTTCAGGAAGCTGTCGAACTCACGGTACTGATATAAAGGGGGGGGGGGGGATAACATCACACATCACTCATGCTAACAAAACAAATTCTTTACACACCTGCAGTACAAACAACAAGAGAGTTCGTAACCTGTTCATTCATCATACACTACAGGAACACAAGTGACGATGAAGATCCCATTCCACACTGAGTCCCCAGTTTCCAGTTAGAATATCCTCCATTCTTCTGAGAGAAGGAGATTCATTCTTCTCTAGAGCTGAAGATCTTCTACATCTTCCAACCCAATGGAAAGCAGATCTCCCATTTTAGACTTTGAGGATGAACAACCTGTTAACCGATACTCAAAAAAACCATCTATATGCTGTTTCTCCATCATTGAACGTATTAAGGCTCGGGCATGGAGGTGTTGGCTTTAAAACTAGAATGATCTCGAGCTAATTTAGGAGTTGCTCAGCAGCTCCTGGTTCCACTGACCAGTGCTGGGTGCTGAGATTTATTATCACACTCTTGGTGTAACCCGAGATGAGGATGGGTTTAAAGTTCTTTAAGGTTCCTCTCAATGTTTCTTTCTCATTTCTCCTTGTCACAGAAAAAAATAAACGCTCATTGCGGGAGAATTACACATAAATCACTTTTATTACTTGACTCTTGAACTTTCCGTTGCAACAGTAGATCTTTGCTTCTGTTACCCCCCAATTTCTACAGAAATACCAATAATGAACATTGTCTCAGAGCAGCTTCACACAGATCATGTGGTGATAAAAATGAAAATGTTCTTTATAAGTGTAAGTTTGTCCCTGATGAACAAGCCGGTGGAGACTGTCGTGAAGGAAAAACTCCCTGAGATGCATAAGGAACCTTGAGAGGAACCAGACTCAAGAGGGAACCTCATCCTCATCTGGGTTCCACCGAATGCCCATTTATTGCAGATATATACGATGCGTCACCTAACATCACCTTCGATTCTCTTCATCCGAATCTCATCGACGATCGCCAGCAAAAAAACAATACAAAAAAAAACACCTTCATCCCAAGTAATTACATGCAAACAAAACAAACCCAAAAAACCTTCAGTCCCAGAGAGCAGCGCTACTCAAACGGTTGGAAGAAAAATAGGCTTGATTTAAAAGGAGACAAAATAATGGAAGCAGAAAAACAGAACGGAGGGGTGAAGGAGGTGAAGAGGATGGAGGGAGGGAGGCGAGAGAACGATGTCTGTTCATCGGCGTCCGGAGCGCGACAGGACGGGAGTGCAGCAGTATACTGCGGGATGAAGGAAAGAATAAAGGAAGAGGAGGAAAGGAAGAGGACAGAGAAGGAAAGAGAGAGAGAGAGAGAGAGAGAGAGAGAGAGAAAAAAAGTTAAGAAGAAATGCAAAGTCACAACGATATGAGATCACATGACCTAGAGACTGGCTATAGTCATAAACATAGAGACTGCTCTATTAAAACAATGGCAAATACCCCAATGTACACATTTCACTCAGGTATTCACACATTTTATTCATCTTCTTGTCTTTGGTTTGCAGGGTAATGACTTGACCGGGTGAACTGAACTGGTGTGTGTGTGAAGTGTAGGCTGACACTCTGACGCCGTTTTCAACCCCATTTTTCTTCTGGAAACGGTGCCACATTTCCAGTCGTATTTCATTAAAGAAATAATGTTTTATGGCCTCGGATTCGGTTCACCAACTGTCGGGGCGACGCTTCCCAATTTTCCAATGATGTTAGGGGTCAGTAGTCATGTGACGGCCAATACAAAGACAGAGATTTACTGATCGGAAACTCGGGGGCTTCTGGGTTACTGATCAGTCGTTTGAGGGTTGTTGATTCAGCTTGTAAACAACTTGAGTAAGGCCCTTAACGCCCTCTTTACCGGGGGTCCCGTATCAAGCCTGACTTTGAAGATATGCAAAGAAATTCTGTAATGTATCCGCGAAAAATCTCACCTTCCCCAAACAAAGCATGACTGACCCAGCTTTTGACGTGACAAGCCAATTTCCCAACAGTCCCCAATGACGTTCAGCTTTGAGAAATTCCGATTCGCTGCAACGAAGCAGGTGAAACCTGTTCCAGCATGAACTGAGGTCCAGGAAGACTGGTGTCGAAGAACTTGAGTGGCCTGCACTCCCCATGGACCTCAACCTCGAAACCTTCTGTAATCACACTTAAGACTTTGGTCCATGGGGCTTATTTAATCCAAATGCATGTTTTAACGTCACATTTATTTACTTTTCTTACTAAAATCTGTGTCCTGTAACGACAATAATGTTTTCTGTTGCAGTAAGTGGAAGTAACTTGAGGATTTCGCTTTGTTTGGGCCAACATGCATCATGTCCAGAACAAGCAAGCGAACCATAGTCACATTTTTAATCACATCCTACGTCTCTTCATGAGTACGCTTCAAGCATGTTTGTGCACGCTGACAATAAGGCATTCAGATCCTTCTCGACACCTCTCGTGGATTTGGAACTGCACAGTCCATAGATCATAACCTCGCTTCCAACCGAACGCTACGTGCTCCTTATAAAAAGCAACCATGTTTCTTTTAACACCTCCTGAGAGTGCAGTAATGCTACAGGGGGAGTTGCGTCACCAGCAGCCCGTCTTTATCGGTGATTTGCTGACAGCAGGCAAATCCATCATCTTAATCTCTTCTTCCTCAGAGCTCATCCGCACGCTGCAGCTCGTCCCCGAGGGCAGAGTCACGTCCTCCTGGCGCTGAACAATCGCTCCGAATGCTGCTGACTAAGCACGGTGGACGAGCGCCAGAAAATGAAAACGTCGGCTTCAAGCGCCTTGTCTTTTCTGCACGTCAGCCTCGTCTTTGACGCGCCACACTGACCTTCATTGTTATCTCACATTCTCCACTTGTACGAGGTGTTATCAAAAAGACTACCAACAGATGGCAGCACCTGGCTGCACTCGCAGTCACAGGGTGCACCGACCTCCATAAGTCATGCGCCAAAAGACATCGTCCTGTGTACATCGTGAGCCGTGCAACTGGTGATGATCTGACCATGCAATTGCACAAGTTTCGGCCAAATTGTTTATTAAGATGTAACATTTTACGTGGCATACTTATCTCCACGTTTGGTGCGTTTTTTTCCTCGTCTTTCATTCGTTTGTCTTCCTTCGGCGTCAACTTTTCTCTTTTTGGACACTTTTTGGTTTTGATTGTTGAAATTTTTTTTATCTCCGCTTGTTGAAAAAAAAAAAAAACGGCTATAAAACGCTGAAGTTGAAACGCTGCACTCTAGAGGCGTGACGTCTCCTTGCTGGGTCACAAAATCGAAGTGCATCGTGGGAGATGTAGGCAATGGGCAATGCACGCTTTAAATTAGCACGGCCACATAAAATGGTGTTTCCGCCCAAAATTGGAATGTTTCCCAAATTCCAAGCATTTTGCCAACCCTAATTGTTAGTGTATTTGCTCACGGCTCTCGTTATCTATCCATCCATCCATCCATCCATTCATCTATCTATCTTTATACTCTGTATGTAACTAAGATGGCGTATGAGAAGCGAGATGCACTACAAGAGTGTAAATGAACACACTACAGAACTGTGCATCGACTGCAAGTCATGTTTCACCTCAGGCTGATGTAAGACTCGTATGTTTTTGCCCGTGCACCTGGGAATTTGTAGCTTTGCCCAGTAAAAGTTTTTTTGGGTGGCGTTTCTGGACCTGAGCCAGAGCTGTCAGTTGCACAATGTAGTCTTCTGGCTGACCTCTCTGTCTTTCTCTCGCTTTCTGCAAACAGGCTCGAACCCGCTGAGGGAAAATTCTGCCCTGAGACAGGCCTGATGAAGACTGATGAAGGCGTCACCAAAATGTCAACGAGTGAAACCGTTGATTGCCGGAACAACATTCTACAAAATTGCCTGCATTTATATATATATATATATCTTATGTTTTCTAATATTTCAATGGTTTTTTGACACCTGACCATAAGATTGGGATGTGAATCTTTTCGAACTTCCCATTCCACATTTAATCCTCATTTGCTCTTAAAATAAGCTTCACCCTTCTGGGAATATGTTCCTCTAGATTTTGTGGTGACTCGTTCGAGACACAAGGTGAGGTGAGAAGTTTCCTGGGGGTTCATCCATCCCAGTTTTCATGAACTCGTAGTTGAAGTGAAGGGGAAAAAAAATTCATCCAGGTGTCTTAATACTTTTGTCCATATAATGTACCTTCAAGTCAAAAGCTCAAGCATGAACTTGAGATACGCTCAATCAACCAACCACAATCTGACGTGACATCACCGCTCAACTTTCTTTTTCCTCTCTACAGCTCGCATTGGAAGTAAGAGATGGTTAGACATTTGCTCAGTGGTCTGGCTAACACTTTGATGTGGCATAATGAAATAAGCTTGCTAGCGAGTTCTAAAAACAATCAAACATTTACTTGAATAGAAATTCCATTTACTAACCCATCGCACTGTGACGCCTGTCCTCCGCTTCCTCCATCTTCAGCTCCAGTGCCGATTCCGTGTCTTCGGGTTCTCGCTTCGCCGAGCTTCTGCGTGCAGGCTGCTGGTTCGGTTGTGGGACCGGTTCCGCTTTGTATTTCGAGCGCAGCGCTGTCTCAGTCACTGGCTCGGCCACGGTATCCTCGGCCAGGCTGCTGGATTCGGCGGCGTCGTCACTGCTGGAGCTGCTGCAGATGGAGGCGGCCGGTTCGGAATCTTCGATGCTGTGACTGAGGTCGGACATGGAATCGTCAGACACCGCTGTGGTGCAGAGTACCTGGGTCACGGCGAGGGTCGGTAAAGAGGTGGTGGGGTGTATGGTGGGGTGTACAATGTGTTGTACGGTGGGGTCAACAGTCTGTTGTACGGTGGGTGGAGGAGTCGGGGCTTTCCGCTTCTTGAGCTGGCTTGGCGAGCTTTGTTTTGTCTGGAAAAGATAACAAAGCAGGAGAACAGATTGTACATTATCCATTCATCACATGGTAGATACTAGAGGTCCCCAAACGACAGCCCTCAAATTTGGTCCCTCAACAGCCCTCTGAACAATGTCAGAGATATATTTCGGGAATTTGGGGTTTGTTTATACAAGTGAGACTGAGATTTTCATTATCTAGTATCACTTTTATAAAACGGTTGATTAATCGGTTATCGGCGAACACGAGCCGACCTAGCTTTCGGAAAAACGTGTCGACCTCTAATTATTAACGCTGCCTGATTATTTGTTAGATTCACCCAGCAACCACATCTGGGAAACACACATGCTGATGTTTGAGGACAAAGGATGGCTATGAGGTGGAGGGACCGGGTCACACGGACAGCGCGGTATAGCGGCCTCACGTCCTGTCCTACTTTTTCGACTGCTAGAATACGTGCAAACCGATAAATCGCTGGATCAACATCGGGCCTCACGGAGATACCGAGGGTGGGGAGATTTGCAGGAATGGCCTCCTGGATCTGAACCTATGCAGTGGCACAATGTTGGTCGTAGGTGTACTCGGTAACAGGGCCCCCAAACAGGACAACCGAACAGTATTGGTTCGGCTCTGCCATTCCGACTGCACATTGTCCACGATTAGACGATTCTTCCAGCGACTGGAGAGTTGGAAATGTAAAAACATCTCCTTCTTCCCTCCTGCTGTAGGAGGGCTCTTTTTTCTAGGGTAAAGGTCAGGCTGAACTTCATGTACCCCAACCCCCACCCTCACCAGCAGCACCTTCACAGTAGATGCACACACACACACACACACACACACCACACACACACACACACACTCTTCACCCTTCACCCCAAACTACTACATCTACAGCAACGAAAAGAAAGGAAAGAGGGGAGGGGGGGATGAAAAAAAAGGGATTTGGGAGGGAAGACAATGCAGCAGAGCAGAACATGAAAGTAGGAGGCAACAAAGTTTTAAGGAGCAACAAAGTTTTGAGAGACTTTTCGGTAAAATGTTCACAAAATTCGCAGATAACGTATAGCATTTTTCCTCCTTTTGATTGATATTGATTTGTGTTTTAGACACCACCCTGCCCGGGGTTTACCAGGTTATGAGTTCATCTATAATGGATGGAGACATCCGATCTCCTGATGACGCTTTATAATCGATGGAAACACATTAAATATAGCTACCAAATGGTATAGAAATAAACGCTTTGGGCAGAGATAAAAAAATAAAAAGAAAGGCAGTGGAACTCAGTGAAGGAGATAAAAACCGACCTGCCGCTGAAGATCTGCTTATCCACAAACGCAGAACCTTCAAAAGAATATTTAAAGAATGCCAGAGGCCTCAAAAACAGCAGGAATATACCACTGTGATCACAATGGGATGAATATGTGTTACTTGGCTTCGTTGTATGGTTGTGTGGTTAGTTTGATAGAGTCTTCATGGCCTGCGAGCAAAAGCGAAACCTACGAGGTTCTTGTTGTGTCAGGGGAATTTCGAACGGGATCCTTCTGGACGCCAAGGATTTCCAAGAACCTCCTCAGTATGAAGCCCTTTCAAGTCACCAGAGAAACAATATTTCTGCCATAAACCTTCTCAAGTTCTTTTCAAACTCTAATTTTGACCAGTTGAAAGCGGCATTTCTACAGATTTGTCCACCTTTGTAGACGTTGCACTCGTTGACCCCTTTATTACTCCTACTAGTGGTAACTATGGGAACTGCAACAGACACTAATCACATGTCACATACACCATTTTTTTGAACATCCCATTTTACACAAGATTCCCATTCGCTGTTCTAATAAACTCCACTCTTCTGGGAAGTTTTTGATTAGAGATTCATGCTCTCCACTGGATTTTGTGGCGATTCGTGCTCCTTCAACCAAAAAGGTGTAAAGTAAGATCTTCAACATCTTCCATCCCTTGGCTTTGTGCTTATTTGCTTTGTGCCTCTTTAATGGACCTGGAATCCATTGAGAACATTATGAATCTGATGCACGTGATGATCAGTGGGTCATTCGGAGTGTGAGTGTGAGTGTGAGTGAGGGGTCTAAAATAAGCTCGGAGTCAGCAGCTGTCCTCATGTGACTGCGCTCTGATTACACGAGGGCAGGCACCAACACGCTGCAAACGCTTCACTGCAAACCCCCGTGTCATCGAATAGACGTGATGTGTGGTTTGTCGAGAGGGTGTAAAGCGAGTGGAGGGTCGGGCCTCCCGAACCAGGCAAACTAAAAGAAAATCGGCGCTCCCTGTGACTGTGCGTGCAGCCTTGTGCTGCCATCTGTTGGCATGTTACAAAAGTAGTCTCGAAACTTTTTGATATCAGGGTGAGGTTTATTTCTAGAACGTATTTCCGTATCAAGAGTCTATATGGGGGGTGAAAACTTTTGCACTTGGTTGGATACTAAAGAAGCAATTACCAGTGTGTACATGTATATGTGTGTGTGTTTTGTGTGTGTGTGTGTGTGTGTGTGTGTGTGTGTGTGTGTGTGTGTGCACTCTTACCTGTACCACCGGTGCACTTTGCGTCTGCACGGGTATGGGAAATGAAGAATGGGGCGGGGCCGGGGGCGGAGCCGGAGCACGGCGTTTCTTCGGCTCGGTTTTGGGAGAAAGCCTCGAGAGGTTCATGACCGATTGCGATTGGCCCAAAGTGTTGGGACGAGCCTCAGCACACACACCGCTGACCGCCGACAGACCCTGAGGGAAGACACACACACACACACACACACACACACATAAACACACACACACACAATTCTCAAACATGCACAAACATGCCTGCACACTGATTTGTGGCCGACTGTGTGGGCGTGTGTGTTCGCACGTGTTTGTGTGTGTGTATGTGTGTTATAGGGGTCAACAGAGGTGAGTGTAATGCAACGGCTGCTTTACACATAGCGAGTCTGAAGGCGGGACTAAATGTTAAAAGTCAAGTGCTACGTCCTGAAGTCTCTTCACAAGAGGCTTTCACTTCTCTTCAGGTTTTATGCTCCAGCATCCACAGAGTAATCACGTGCAAAAAGGTGTGTGAGGACACAACGTGACCCGACGTAGCCTTCGGGAGGAAACCACAAGATGGCACCACGCACGGTGTCTTTGGACGAAATTTTGAACTAGACCCAAACCAAGCATGAAGAACTAAGAAAAATCTGCTTTTTCAAGATAAATTCTTCAGATTTTTTGTGATTCATTTCAGATTATTCAATCCAATCATTTGAATTTTACACTGGTGTGTAAAAAAAAACAACATACCTATAGACAAATCAGTGGCGTTGTTAAATTATTTAATTGAATTATTGAATCGTATCGAAGCAGATTCGTTGGAATCGTCAAGGAGCACACGATGACACCCAAATCATGGTCTTTAAACAAACACCAATTACATCACGTTCCGACTTCCAAACCAACAAATCATGCGTGAATGCTGCCCTCTGGTGGCGAAAGGATCTCAACGCGAGCGTCCGAACCCAAAAATGTTCCCAGAATAGCAAAGATCGCGAGGTGTGTTAGTGTTAAGAGTTCAGAGACACACGCGGGTTAGTACTTACGTCGATGTTAGTGTGTGTGTTTTGCATTCCCCTGTCATCAGAGAACTCTTCTGTCTGAAACAGGGAGCGCAAAAAAATGAAAAAAACAGCTTCCACATAAATTTCTACATACAGTTTTTTTCAGTGATTTCTTTAAACCGATGTACCAAAGTACATAAAAAAAAAAAAAACGAATAATCGGTACCGATAGCGTCTGAATTCATATCCCAGATATACACACGTAAGTGCTGCCGAAAGACAACGCAAGCGGACATCTGCTTACCTTCGATTTCCTCCGAGTGAAGTTGAACAAACTGAGAAATCCCTTCTTCTTGCCTCCACTGGCACTTTGAGCATCGGAGTTGAGGGACTCTGCTGAAAGATAAACGGTGTCACCGACTGTATCGAAAACGCTCGCAAACACTAGCAAAGCTGGAATGCTTTACTTTTCTACGCTGGCGGGATTTGCTTTTATTATCTTTCCCATGGAGATAATCGCGTGAAATACACACCGCTCTCGCACGGCCATCTTCCCCTTTTCAACTCGTACATGTCAGACCACATGTATACCCCATGTTTGTGGTCTTGAGTGTTATGGAACTGAGACACCAATCTTAGCAATACTGTAGTTTACTAGGGCCTTATTGAAAGGGTCACGGCACCACCACTGGGCACATTTTCCTAGAAACTTCTTGCGAACTTCAATCTCTGATGGTTGCTCGTGACATTTTTGAACCGGTCCCCCGCAATGTTTTTATAAAGACGGACCTGCAGAGCCTTTCTTGTTCTACTGGAGTCGGACCCTACGATACTGCTAAGACCCAACAAATGCTGCGCCTTCGTAACTCAGGGACTACCCGTGTTACCATCACTGGACACTGGTACACGTGGACAAGAAGGTATCAGACTGGTTCTAAAAACTCCAGGCTCCTCATTATTGGAGTCCCGGGTTCAACGTCTACGCCTTTGCACGATCGTGAGGTTTTTCTCCAAGTTCTCAGGTTTATTTGTTGAATTCAAGGTCAATTCGTTGGATTTGGTTCCCTGCATAGACGACCTGGGACGTTCTAGCAACATTAGGTTTGATTAGGTTGAGGTTGTGCTCTTCCAGTAGATGGCGCTGCAGACCAGCCTAATCTTAATGGATCACGCTCTCACCCCAATCTGTGCTTTAATATTTTGTTCACTTGAGGCGAATATAAAAAAACATTGGAGGTAAAGTTTCATTTATATCCCAAGGAGCTCGAGTTAAAAAAAGACGAAATGTATATTCATTAAACTGTAAAAGTATACATGCACCAAATACAGGACTCGTATGTTAAGAGATAAATATACAATTTTCGATGGAGTTTGGGACCTTTCAAATTGTTCTTAAGATGTGGTGACGCTGGAAAAGTGTTGATAGAAGACTAAAAAATTCATGTAAACAGAATTATAGCAACAAGGACGGGCTCAATACAGAGCCCGAGGTTAATTTGCATGTTATTAATGTCAGAAACCACAAACGCCACTTTAGTAATTATTAATCCGCATATTCTAAAGCACTACTCGGGTCCTACAGCAACTTTCATGAGCAACACAAGAGAAGCCAAGGCGATGTTAATCACACGCTCAAAGCCTGCAAACGAATCGAACACACAGAAAGCAGCAGCAGCAGCAGCTACACCCAGACACTGATACCTGAGAAGTTAAGGACAGGAGCCGAGACCATTTTAGGCTGGAGAACTGGGAATAGAAATGACAGCGATGTGGCGTTTAGTTACGTTATACTGGTGAACAGACAAATACAAAAGTCTGAGATCATCCACAGTCTTATCCCTTTATTCTTTTGTCTATCCATATGTCTGTCATTCTGTCTGTCTGTCTGTCTGGCTACCCATCTATCTTTCTGTCCTTGGGTCTGACTAGCCATTCCGTCTGTCACCCAGTCTGTATATCAATCAGTCTATCGTCCTTCTGTCTGACTATCATTCTATCCATCTATCATTCTGTCCTTCTGTCTGATGTCCAGATGTATGATAGCCATCTGCTTATTTTTTCTTTCTGTCTGTCAAACTATCTATCATTCTCTCCTTCGGTCTGACTGTCATACTGTCCATCCATCTATCACTCTGTCTTTCTGTCTAGTCTTCTGTCTATCTGCCTGACTATCATTCTATCTATATGTCTATCCATCTATCATTCTGTCCTTTAGTCTGATGTCTCCGATGTAAGCTGTCTGAATATCTAACTATGTATCTTCTATTTTATTGTTCCGTTCTTTCGCTTGTTTATCTATCTATCCCTCTGCCTGTCTGTCTAGTTTTCTGTCCATCATCTTGTCCGTCTAGCTTTTATCTATCTATCTATCTATCTATCTATCTATCTATCTATCTATCTATCTATCTATCTATCTATCTATCTATCTATCATTCTGTCCATACGTTTCTCAATCTATGATTCTGTCTGTATTTATCATTCTATTTTTCTTCTTATTTTTCTGTCTATCATTTTGATTTTGTCTGCTCTTTTGCCTGCCTTTGTTTTCTTCTATCTATCTATCTATCTATCTATCTATCTATCTATCTATCTATCTATCTATCTATCTATCTATCTATCTACCTACATACATATATACATACATTGTTATGTCTCTTAATCTATCATTTTGTCCATCTATTATTCGATCTGTCTGTCTAACCATCTACCATTCTGTCCTTCTTTCTATCATTCTGTCCATCCAGTTATTGTCAATCTGTCTGTCATTCATCCTGACTGCCTACTGTTCAGTCTGTCTATCCATCTATAATTATGTCCTTCTGTCTATTTATCATTTTTATGTCTTTCATTCTGTCCATCAGTCTGCCGTATGTTCTTCTTTCTGTCTCTCTGTCCTACGCTTCATTAAATGATTAATACCCGAATTGAAATGTGTGTGTGTGTGTGTGTGTGTGTGTGTGTGTGTGTACCCAGTGTCTGGTCGAGCACGTAGAGCTCGCGGAGGTCGAGCTGGGTGAGGGACTTGCTGAGGTCCAGCTCGTGTTGGCTGACGGCGTCCTGGAGGAGAAGAACACGCGCGGGGTTGAACTCACACTTCTGGCAGATGGCGGGCACGAGGCCGCGCAGGGGGACGAGGGGGTTCACGCGCACCACCGTCTTCTGGCCGCGGTGATAATTCACCACCAGCCGCACGGTCTTCTGCACCAGAAAACAAAAAGACAGAGGGTTCCTCAACGAGAACCTTAAACCTCCTCAGGAAGATCAGGAAGGTTTTATTATTACACCCTTAAGATACATATATAATGGAATGTTGTGTATATAAACACTATTATCAAAACTTCATAGCGAGAAGCAGCAGTCGAGGTCAAAGGTCAGAGGAGAGAGAGAGAGAGAGAGAGAGAGAGAGAAAGAGAGAGAGCATCAAAGAGACAGCAATAATGCATGGTAACTAAAGGTAAGACTGGCATTAAAAATTCACCGCACGTCAGAAGGAGACTCCAGCGGGAGAGAGAGAGAGAAAAAGGGACACTCGAGACGGAGAGACGGAGGCCACGGAGCCTTGAGGCTCGAGTGTGTTTGGGAGCAGCTGGCGCCCCCTGCTGAGCTGGTTTTAAATTCAAAACAACACAATTTGGGTTTTAATTAAAAAAAACTAAAAGATCAGCTCAGTGTGCTGGGAATGATAGAATATACGGACAAAAGTATTTGGACACATGACTTTCCCATGTGCAGACAGTTTTCCAAGTCACGAAACCTTTAATGGAATATTTCCCTGTGTATCCAAGAGTAAGTGGACATCTGACCATAACACTGTGCTTCTGTGCTATAAACATTAAATTCCATGGTTGCTCTCATAATGAGCTCCACTCTCTTTCAGGAGATGTTCCTCAAGATTTGTGGAGATTCATTCACATACAAGGGTGTTAGTAAAGTTAAGGTACTGTAGTAGGGGAGAACGTGAGGAAGCCTCGGGCGCAGTCGGCGTTTACATTCATCCCAAAGGGGTTCGCTTGGGTTTAGAGCTCGATAAGAGGCCACTTAAGATCTTCCCCCTGTTGCAACCCGTGGTCATGCTGGCTGGAACGAGGTCTGGGTCCGAAAATTCAGGTGATGTCCTACACAAACGAGTCGGGCGTCCAAATACTTTTGGCCGAACATTCTTAAGTATTCGTTCGCCTTGAAACTGGAAATGGACTTCGATGGAAGTACGGGTCATGAATATTCATATATGTAAATTTTAATAGAAAACAAAAGCAAAACAATAGTGCGAACAGAAGACCCACGCTTGACTGGAGCGCAATGAAAGTGTCACATGACCCCGGTTTCAATCCCCCGTACTTCCTGGAACAACCTCGAGTTTCTTCAAAGCTATGCCTTAATAACAAAAAAAAAGAAAACTGTGAACACCAAAAAATCTGGGAATAATCATGTCCGGTTATGGATCAGGATTCGGATGTTATCGGCGTGAGAAAATAAAATGACCCGTGAACAACTAGCGTTAGTTAAACAATCTTGGGGGCAGTCTGGATATTTACTAAAAGGGTAATGCGGTACTTGGGGTCAGGATCACGTACGTCTCAAGGTTTAATTACGTATCTTCAGCACTACAGAACGCAAAGCGTTTACAAGACACTGGAATGATATGGGGTATAAAACGCCCCTCACCTCTGGCACTTTGGGGGCAGGTCTCCTGGGTACTCGCTCCTCTACTGTTTTCTCCTTGACGAGGGCGCGGCTGACGTGAAGCGTTCCCAACACCGTGTTGGGCTTGAAGGGCACGGCTTGGCCCTCCGGTGTCGCCAGCTCCAGAGTGTGTTCTGCTGGATTCAGGTGATACTGAGCGCATAAGTCCACCAACACGTCCATCAGAGCTTTCCTAGCACAGAGAGAGAGAGAGAGAGAGAGAGAGAGAGAGAGAGAGAGAGAGAGAGAGAGAGAGAGGAGGGCAAAGGAAGGCTAGAGTTACAAGTCTTTAGTGGCAACAGAAAGAGGTGTAATTACACCATGTGACACTGAAGAGACTAAGAGAGATCGAGAGAGAAAAATAGAGAGAGAGAGAGAGAGAGAGAGAGAGAGAGAGAGAGAGAGAGAGAGAGAGAGAAGGGGGGGGGGTATGTGCGATTTCTTTTTTCAAGCACAATTTGCACTTTAAAAAACCTAAATGCAAAAAGCCGAATTACTAACAACACAACTAACCCCATCAAACCACACTAAACTAAACTACACTAAACCCAACTAAACTACACTAAACCCTACTAAACCAAACTAAACTACACTAAACCCAAACTAAACTACACTAAACCCAACTAAACTACACTAAACCCAACTGAACAAACTACACTAAACCCAACTAAACTACACTAAACCCTACTAAACCAAACTAAACTACACTAAACCCAAACTAAACTACACTAAACCCAACTAAACTACACTAAACCCAACTGAACAAACTACACTAAACCCTACTAAACTACACTAAACCCTACTAAACCAAACTAAACTACACTAAACCCAACTAAACTACACTAAACCCTACTAAACCAAACTAAACTACACTAAACCCAACTAAACTACACTAAACCCAACTAAACTACACTAAACCCTACTAAACCAAACTAAACTACACTAAACCCAACTAAACTACACTAAACCCAACTGAACAAACTACACTAAACCCTACTAAACTACACTAAACCCTACTAAACCAAACTAAACTACACTAAACCCAACTGAACAAACTACACTAAACCATACTAAACCAAACTAAACTACACTAAACCCAAACTAAACTACACTACACTAAACCAAACTAAACTAAACCCAACTGAACAAACTACACTAAACCCTACTAAACCAAACTAAAGCACACAAAACCCAACTAAACCACACTAAACCAAACTAAACCAACCTAAACTACACTAAACCCAACTAAACTAAACCCAACTGAACAAACTACACTAAACCCAACTAAACCCAACTAAACCACACTAAACCCAACTAAACCACACTAAACCCAACTAAACCATACTAAACTAAACTAACCCCAACTGAACCATACTAAACTACACTAACCCCAACTGAACAAACCACACTAAAACAAACTAAACTACACTAAACCCAACTAAACCAGACTAAACTACACTAAACTCAAATGAACAAACTAAACTACACTAAACCCAAACCAAACTGCACTAAAACCAAACTACACCAACTAGACCCAAATCAAACCACACTAAACCCAACTACACCAAAGTAAACCCAATATAAATCATACTAAACCCAAACCAAACTACACTAACCTCAAACTAATCATCACTAAACCCAAACCAAACTACACTAACCTCAAACTAATCATCACTAAACCCAATCTAAACTACACTAACCTCAAACCAAACTACACTAACCTCAAACTAATCATCACTAAACCCAATCTAAACTACACTAACCTCAAACCAAACTACACTAACCTCAAACTAATCATCACTAAACCCAATCTAAACTACACTAACCTCAAACCAAACTACACTAACCTCAAACTAATCATCACTAAACCCAATCTAAACTACACTAACCTCAAACCAAACTACACTAACCTCAAACTAATCATCACTAAACCCAATCTAAACTACACTAACCTCAAACCAAACTACACTAACCTCAAACTAATCATCACTAAACCCAAACCAAACTACACTAACCTCAAACTAATCATCACTAAACCCAATCTAAACTACACTAACCGCAAACTAAACTACACTAAACCCAAATGTGCTGCATCTCTTCACGTGCTCAGGCAATTAAACGTTTATGTTCTCCTGATAAAAACTCAGAATAATAAAATAGCGCATCGGTGGTTTTATGGCGTCTTTATCGCTGCTGATCTCTGCTTTTAAACCTCGAGGGATCTGAGCTGAGGATTACACAGCAACGGCAACCAAACTGTTTTTATTTCATCACTTAGTACATCCAAAAGACAAACAGGAGGACTGAGGAGGGGTTTCAAGCTATCGTTCACGCTAACACTGTTGTCGATGGTCCTGCGATGGATCAGCGATGAAGTCGAGAAGGTGAGGCGGTCTGGGGTGCCGTCAGTGTTCGCATTCATCCCGTAGTTATTCTATATCTCTCTATAGCAGGAGATCTTTCTCATCTTCCAACCCCATGGAAAGCGTATCTTCATGGAGCTGGAACAGGTTTGGGTCTCCTAGTTCAAGTGAAGGGAAAATGTCATGTTACAGCAGTGATTGATGCGTTTGGTCCTGATTGCTCTTGCTGTTGGGGGAGTTTGGGCCAGAAGAAGTACAGATCTATCTAAGAGTGATGTTTGGTCTCATAACCCTTTCATGAGTGGCCTAACAAAAACAAGTTCAAGAAGAAAGGAAGGTGTGGATTCTCCAAAAAAAACCTCATTCCCCCAGAACTGACAATGGGGTAAGGAGTTTCGAAGAAAACCAAATTACCTCCCATCTATGGTGACCAGGGTCTCGTAACCATTAGGCAGCATGATCTGAAGGTCCATGGTGCTCCGTGGCACGTTTTCCTTGGTGTCTGTGGCCGCTCCTCCATCGGGGACGGCATTGCGGAAGATCTTGCGAGGGGCGGGCTGAGGAGCTGAGGGTGGAGGAGGCGCATGGGCCTTCATTTTCCTCCTGCATGACACAAAAAGATGAAACAAATGAGAAATCCACGTGAGCGTTTGACAAGGACCAGCGCTTTATTGAGGGTTAATCAGCTGTAAACGTGGTATCTGTACACATACCACCTCTAATGGTATAGACCTTTAACTCGTTCCAATCACAACTTTTTCACACTGATATGAGCACAGTTTCACTCCACGTCACCACACAGGTATTTTAACGAGTCGCACTTATCTGCAGCTTGATATCACCTGGAGTATCTCCATATCTTTTTATCTCCATATAAACACCACCTACCGGTCCCATGCAATTCGTCACGATGCGTAGCGCGATAAATGACGCCACGATACATAGTTATGCAACGTCCAGGGTACAGCAATGTCTTTTTTGGGTGCAAAACCCAGAACCCAAACTTGGATGCAAAACCCAGAACCCAAACTTGATAAATATAACCTATTTATAATAAAAATTTAAATAGGTTAAGGAGTTTTTTAAAATTAGCTCTTTCCAGCATGCAGAAGGTTTAAGAACCAACTGCTTTTATTCGGTACATAATTATGTTTAGAGGACAAACATTTCATCGGTTTTGCCGTTTAATCGGCGCTGATAGTTGATTGCTGGAGCGATCGGCAAAAATCCGTATCGATAGTTTTTCGGGGTTGTGTTATACAGTACGAGAGTGGCCTCTAGAGGCGAATCAGTGACGCAACACGCTGTTTAATTTGACGCGTGAGTCTGTGCGCCTCATCTCGTTAATGTTGCATTAATGCATTAAGATAACAGCTAAAACAAAAACCTAACAAACAAACAATAAACAATACTTCTAAAGCATTTATTAACTTCAGTTCATATTACAAAAGGAATCGTTATCATTTCCAAACAGTCATGTTTAAAAAGGCCGTTATGAAGTTCAGAGCATTGAAAACGATTGTTGTAATAAAGTTCAGTACCATTTTACATGCTATGGCAATATGTTAGCTACCTCTACCCGGTTAATTGGGTTTCTAACACATGCGATCGGGCAGAAACGTGGAGTGAATTTGTTCTTGATTCTAGCGAAAAACTATAGACATCGGAAGAGATTTTCAACATCCTAGGGTTTCTCGTTTCATCGCACCACCGCCACGATCGCACTCGAGACCTCGAAAGAGCAAATCGTCCGCAAGCTTTATTCCGAGCTCCTAGTTGTTCGCGCACAAGTAAGTCTGACAAACATTCGCCCTTCACGTGATAAAGTGCTGGCTTTCGCTCAGACAGAGAACTGGAAACGTCGGACTCACGTATCGGCTGAAAAGTCATCGCTTTCCGAAAGAGCGTCCGCATTCGATGGCATTTAGGACTGCGGAAAAAGTCAAGAGTAATTCAGGAAGACGTCTCCGCTGTTCGGCCGCGAGCTGGAAAACGTGTGAATGTGCCATGGAGTGTAGACCTTGAACTCGGCCTGCTAATTATTAATATTCCCCTACGCTGTAACCTTGTTGTGTCATTCACTTGTTATGCAATCAGAAGTCGGATCAGCTGAATAGGTAACAGCTCCAGGCAGAGTCATTTCAGTGTACAGAAACTCTGGGAAGTATGAATACTGTTATAAATCTAGAAACACATTAAGTCTACTGTATATTTAATACGGCACACAGTTGGGCGAGTCGGAGTCACGATCGCCACACCTCCAGTTGTCGACAGGCTAAGACGTTCTGAAAGTGCTCTTGTCCCGATCTCGGTGTCTGGTCGAATAACGCGCCATCGCCAACAAAGAACCTTTTAGGTTCGTGCCAAGTCCTGTGGGAGAGCAGGAAACTCTCAGCTTCCCAGCTGGCACTCCCAAAACACACAGCGACCGGGTTACTAATGCATCTGCTCTTGCCTTTTAGTTACACTGCTTGCTTTTTAGGACACTCGGGGGGGGGGGGGGGGGGGGCTCTGCGCTCATCATGTCTCCGTAGCTTCCAGAGTGGCGATTATAATCAGGGTTCCAACACATTTTTCATTTCAAAATTTTCCAGACTCAAATCTGCAGACTTCCCTAAAGATTTCCAAGAGAAAATAATGACTTTAAATTGCAATGTGCGTCACACTGCAACCTCTGATGTTCGCTATTATATTACTAAATAACTGCTGGAAGCTTCGTAGCTGCGTTTTAGAAAGATGCAGGTCGTCGGAAGCGTCTTATGTTTTTTAACTTTGGAGCGTTTCCAGACGTTTCCACGGACTTCCGGGAAACAATCGAAGAGGAAAGAGTTGACGCGAAGCGTTTTTTTGACTTTTTTAAAAGACGTAGCCTTTTGTTTTATTCAGACCTGAAAATCACTCAAATCAATTTCCATACTCTTTCATACTTTTCCAGAATGTGAAGGAACCCTGTACTAATCGGGATTTGAATGTGACGAATGCGACTCGTATCGTTTATCGATGCGTCCCCTGTTATTTAGGCGACCTCAGGCTAACGTCTGTTACCGTCTCAGCTATAGCTTGTAAATCCAGGCAGCTCTGTACTGGAAGTCTAACCTGATTAAGGGATTAGTGATTATGGTTGTCTGCTCATTCCTCCAACCTGCAAATTCGTCCACTCGGAAAGGGGGAGTTGACCAGGACGTATGCAAATCCATGATCCTGACCTGCTTTAGCCTTAGAAAAGTTGTCCTTTGACCGTTTTATGACCTTCCTCATCTAATTCAACCTTGTCATAAACAATCAAATAAGGAACGTTCGAGCAACTCCAGAATGTTTGAATAAAAAAACAGGTATCATGCTGTATTCCTTTACAGTTTTAGCATTAGCAAAATGCTAATCAAAAGCAGCCCAAATGAGCGGGACAAGAATCGGGCGATACGATACGTATCTCGATACAGGGGTTGCGATACGGTATGTTGTAATTTTGGGAAATCTGTCGCACATAAACAAAACATTTAGCTATTTTACAGCAGCGCCCCCACAGGACACAGGTGGATATGCTAGTCACGGCTATAAATCTAGCTATAAATCTAGCATTCGGCATATAAACTCAAAACAAAGGCAAGGCAAAAAGATTCACGTCAATCTTATGGTCACGTGCTCACAACTTTCGTCCATATTGTGTTGAAATATTACGTGACAAATAAATTTGTATCAATCAAAAAAAAAATTCCAGCATTTAATATCTTACATTATTTAGCCACCCATTGGATGCTTAGCCATGTTACTACGCAACACACTCACACACACACACACAGCCTGCTGGATCTTTTGTAAAGAAAAAGCTCACAGCAAGAACTGGAATGACAGGGTGTCCTAATAACACTTTCAACAACAAAAAAAGGTTGAAAGAAAGAGCCGGAGGATTTGGAGCGGTCATTTGGCTACGCTTCACGCTGCACAAAAACAAAGCTGCCTGTTTTCTACAAATGCAAGTTCACAGACCTCTCGACTTTCTGCCTGCGAGTGTACACGTAGGGGGATAAGGTTGCACGCACCATTACCCCGAACCCCCCCCCCAAAACCACCACCACCACCACAACCACCGCCTTCAACTCAAAACAAGAGAAGAATCGCGTCACGTCCACGTAGCGGATAAACAGTAGATTTGCGAGTTGCTTCGTTCGTTAATTTGGGTGAAAAAATAAATAAACGAATCGAATTTCCCAGCAATCGAATGCTTTAACTTGAAATCCGAGCTGCTTCTTTGATGCTAATCTTTCGCCATTCACTCGTTCAAAGCTGTATTGTTCTCTCAAATGTCATATTTGCGAAGCGGGAGGTAAAACCAAAATGACCAGTCTCGCTAGATCAGATTGCAGCTTCTTTATAAATGTGAGACACAAAACACGAACACTTACTTCATTAAAAAAAGTTTGCTTAAAACTGCGTAGCTCAAATGAAAAAGATTTGAGACTGACGCCGTAACTGGTGCGGTATTGAGACCGTGTGCGTTACCACTTCTGCGATTTCGCCGCGGACAGCGAGTGTGAACGAACGTGAAATTCTGCCCCAAAGGGCGTTAGACGTGACGTACATTTGGTGTACGCCGTTGCTGTGAAGAGTCGTTCAAGGTGTTATTAGATTAGAGAGATCAGGAAGACCTTCAACGAGCTCGACCCCCGAAAAAGCTTTCGGCAACGCGCGTATGATGGCTGTCGGAGAACAATCTACACAATATCGATTCCGCACCCCTCAGATTTCTGCAGAGTCCACCCTCTTCCCGAAAGGCGGAGATCGGTTTAGCGACGAGAAATCGTTTTACGTATCAAATACTGGTCACAAATTATTTCACTTTTCCGTCGTTAACGTTTTGTTCCGCCGCACCGATGCGAAACGCTGAATCTTTGAAAGTTGACCAAACCTGAACACTTAAATGTGTCACCTGGATTTCGCCAGTCACATGAATATGAATGGAAGTCAGTGGAATGTGACCTCAGCCTAAGGCAGATATTGGGTCCAAGGGTGTAGGAGACAAATTTCCTTTGGTGGAATGTGGCATCCTACACCTGAGCTACTTCACTGAGCTCTTTAAGGTCTGAGGCCTCCTGCTAGTGTTTATCTATGAAGATCGGAACTCGAATAAACGGACACGAATCAAATTCAGAAGACCTCATCGTGCAACTGGAGCGTAAACGCTGACCAGTACACGGAGGGCCAACTAACAAACAATGGCAGCTTTATTTGAGCCCCATTAATACCGCTATTATACACGTTTCTTTTTTTTTTGTCAGCAGGACAAACTGTAAAAACCACAGAATGATTCATTGGTTCTTGGGGGGACTTTTTTTTTCTAACCGGAATGGAAGAAGGATAAAAATGGAAAAGTGGAAGAAATGAGTCATGAATCACACGAAGGCTGAGGAATAGGCATCTAACGGACAAAATTAATAACGGACATTCAGCCACAAGGGTGTTAGTAAAATCGGGTACTGATATACGACCTTTAAGTCCGTTCCCACAAATCAGCTATAATGGACTTGTTGGGAAGTGAAGTCTCGCATGTCTCGTTCGCGTCGTGCCGGAGCGCATGTCCGAGTTCCTTCGCTCGGAGCCTCTGGGAGCCACATGCCTTCCAGAACACATGCTGATTCCTTAGCAACCTATATTTATACACTCGGATAAACCGTGATGGAGCGACTGAAAGCCGTCTGCACTCTGAGCAGCTGCGCATTTATAACCCGGAGGGTGAGACAGATTTTGCGTTGCCATTTGCTGCAAGGCCTCCTGGGATTTTTTTTATAACAAAGAATATCGCACAACTCTCGAACTGTCATTCAAACCTCATTAGACAAACAAAGACGGAGTAATAACCGAACACCAGGGGGCACCGTTATAAGAAGAATCCTAAATATAGATATTGTTATGCTATATATAAACAGACATTCTCTCCTGGAGACTCTTTCCTACTGGGAAGATCGAGTCGTCTCAAAGAGCGATCCGTTCGATTTCTACCAAAATCTCCGTAGGTTATGTACTTCCATATACGCTACACAGTGCATTGCACGGGAAACAGAACTGAGCTGTTTATCTCCGTTTAATTGTAGTCCTGATCAAAGCAACGGAATGAACTAAACGAACTAAAAGAAGATTCGTTCGTTTAGTGACTCGGTTCTTCGAATCGAGTCACTAAAATGATCTGATTTTCCCATCACTAATGCAGAGTCATTGAGTGTCCAAAGCTTAATAACTGAGGAGTTTTGAGCGACGGTTTTACGGTTTGAGTGAATGACTGATGACGGATTGAACGAGCGATGGATTTACTGACTGAACTTTTTACGGACTTCATTGGAAAAGTTTTTAGGTACACTCGTTTGATAGCTCACTGATGCTCACTGGAGAACGTTTGAGAAATCCTGTCCAGCAAAACATCACGCTAGGATACAATCGGACGCTCCTCACGTCCACCCACGGCGCCGAGCTTTAGCGGCCTTAAAAGCGCTCCAGCTGCTGGAACAAACACAGGATTTTCTCCAGGGAGACGGAAAGGACGAGGTACAAACACACACTGGTGTCCTGGGACCAATTACCCCACCACAAGAAGGAGAGCGAGTTCAAAAGGTTTCGGGATTTAGCTCTGCTCTCTTTACGGCTGCCACATGTGGCATAGCGGCCGCCTTCAGAGAGGGTTTTTTTTTAAAGCAAACCCACTAGTTTCCGTCATCCAGCGACCGTGTGAAATGATTCGAACCTTTGAATATGATTGACCTTTCAGGCCTGAGCTCATATGAAATTTCATATCATGTTTATGGTGATCGATGTCATCTAGGTTATCCGTTTAAAATATTCATTTAGCTGCGCCCTTTCTCTCGGGGGGAAACATTTTAATATTGAATAAATGCCAGGTCGCATTCCAGGTCGCGTGCCATCGCCGGCCCCTTGCTTGGGCTCCATCAAGCTCATAGTGTTCATAGTAAGACTTCTACACATCTAACCTCGGAATGTAGATTGATTTGATGAATCGTCTCTGGAAAGGTTTCTAGAGTTTAACCAGACTGGTGTGAAAAACAAAAAACATTCACAAAGTGGCTAACGGAGTTGCCTGAGACATAGCAAGCATACGACTCCTTATATAACCACTCGTTACATTAGTGGTGAGCAGAAAAGCATGTCTAACCAACTGGACGAGAGCAGGAGTCGACACTCCCTTCGGAATCTGATGTTCTTTTTTCCTAGGAAGCTTCTCAGTAACCTTGAATGTTATCAATAATTATCCTTCAATGACTGACTCGGAGTCGTGTAAATGTTAGCTTTAAATATCCAAGAAGGAAGTGCGTAAAAAAAAAAAACCCAGGTCTTCGTTTACCAGGTGGATGAAACCGATCCAGCTGTGATTAACACCAGCTGACTCCTGTGCAGATGGATTGGATTGTTCTCTGTATGCAGTAAGATTGCTCTGGCAATGGTTTCAACACACACGTGAACAATGGATCTCGTGAAGCATGAAGTCCTTTGAATCGCTGCTCGCTCCTGTCACAGAACCTGAACTAGAACTAGAAAGATATCGGACGTGGAATTCATTCTTTCGTTTTCCTGAAAGCGATTTCTAAAGAAACACCAATATTTACATGATCCTCACCTTCCCCCGCCGGACGGAGTTGATTGTTTGCGCGGGGTTTCGGGAATAATTGCCAAGCGACTGATGTGGTTTTGCTTGATGTGGTCCGGCGAGTTTTTTAAGAGCGCGCTCACTCTGCTCCATTAAGAACAAGAGTTTGGTTTGTTTGGGGTTTTTTCTTTGTATCTCTTTATCTACTGCATATTCCGAACGGTATTCCAAGGAACGTTCGCTCCAAGCCGGTTCGTTATTATAGCTCAACTATTACTATTAATATCACGAATACCACGCAAGTGCAAAGGCTTGTATACCTCGCTGGGTTTCTGGGGCGTCCGCAGACCAAAATGTGCAACTTGCTAAATAATCATTGATCTCTGCTCTTCTAGACAACGTCCTGGGTGAAGAGCTGCTACAGAATTCCTGGAGAGAGGGTTAGAGAGGGTTAAAAGCCTTGCGCATGCTTGGCAGTGTTGGGGTTTGAACTTCCAACCTTCGGATCTGTTGAGCCACCACTTGCAAGTACCCAGAATCAGTTGCTACCATATAAAGTGGAGGTACAGGGGGCTCTTATTTTTGCGCTTCCAGCGATGTTAGGAAGCCATGATGCAGACCCCCTGTAGCAGAGAGGTTGTAGGGGCTCCACATCCAAAGATGTCCGATACGATTGGATGTCTCCGACGTCTTTCGGGACAGTCTGAGGAAGAACCATTGATGGCTGGAAAAGTCATCTGCCCCAGTACTTTTGTCTCTACGTAATTGAATTGTAATCGTTTTTTAATTTGTTCCAACCTGCCCCTTTAAGACAGACGTTCCCCTAGTGAGACAGGTGTGCAAGGCAGAAGGGAGTGTGAGTGAGTTCTGAGACAAGGGCTGCGAGCAAGCAGGACCTCTAGGGGACGGGGACGGCGATGGGGCGGGTGGGGGTGGGGAGACGGAGGACTGAGAGCGAGCAGCAGGAAATAACAATTAGCCTGTTCCAAGGTCCCTGAGCCGCCGAGCTGCAAACCGCTAATGACTTACTCTGGAACACTGCTGGTAGACTTTCACGCATCCGAGGTGTGTGTGTTCGCGCTCTTCACACTCTGTTAACACCTGCTGCGTTTCTCTTCCGAGGAAATTTATCGCCCGATTGGTGCAGGAGATAATTACAAAACAAATAATGTACAAATGTAAATGTAAAAAATACCACTGAACCGAGCCCTAAATACAATCCGTTTTACGTCTGTGGTACAATCAGAAAGAAAGAAAGAAAGAAAGAAAGAAAGAAAGAAAGAACGAAAGAAAGAAAGAAAGAAAGAAAGAAAAAGTAGGACTTTATGATTTGTGATGTTACTTAGTGAATTTGAAGTTTGTGGACCATCAGTTTTCTATGTGAATCTTTTTGAGCCCAATTCCACATTTGCTCTCCGTTTGCTGTTAGAGGAACCTCCACCCTTCTGAGAAGATGCTCATGAGCTGACTCAGCATTCACATTCATCTCGAAAGGGTTTGGAGCTCTATAGCAGGAGATCTTCCACGTTTCATAAGTATGTCCCTCACACTGTGTAAGACACGTCACTCTGCAGTCCACGGCTCGGCTTTCTGAAGCTCTTCATACTGTATATTTAAATTCTCTCGAGACGAGCGGTACAGGGTGCGGCGCCGAATTTCTGATGTGGGAGTGTGTGTGTGTGTGTGTGTGTGTGTGTGTGTGTGTGTGTGTGTGTGTGTGTGTGTGTGTGTGTGTGTGTGTGATGGTGTTTAATGACAGCACGGAAGCTCTATTTTAAGCCGCAGTTGCTGGACAACGGACAAACATCTATAGCGTAAGGCACAAGCGTATCAAAGCACATTCAGATACAGTGCTTATGAATGAGAAGTGAAGAACATCTGATCCACCAAGCAGAGCAGATCAGACCAATCAGATCGAACCATTTAACAGCGATGTGGTATCAATTCTAAAAAAAAAAAAAAAGAAATTCATGAACATCTTCAGCACAGGAGGAGATACAGGAACGTTTGCACCAGCTGAGGACCCACTTTTTCCCTGACTGACTATCGTCAAGATTCTGACATAGATGTAGATTAGATCTTGCAATGCTCCTGTGCACAAAAGGAGCATCTGTTGAAGTGGAAGATCTCCTGCTATAAACCATATGGAACACGTTTAGGATGAATTGGAGATGTTTTTGTGGCTGAATGAGCTCAAATCTCCACAAAATCTAGTGAAACATCTACCCAGAAGAGTGGAGGGTACTAGAACAGCCAATAGGGACCGTCTAATTACATGGAAGGGTGTCCACAAACTTTTGGTACCTGATGTATGATACAGATCCTAGAAGAATCTTGATTTTTTTTTTCATCAAATGCTCAAATCTGCAGGCTTCTTCTCCCCAGAGCTGCATGGAACCTGCTTGTTTGAGGAGAAACGTCATTACTTTATTTAAAAGGTACTCGTTACAGTCCTTTAATTTAAAATAAGACTTGGCGGCGTCTCACTCGGGCGTGGTATATTATTATTTCCCGGCAGCGACGGGACGCTCTGTGGATACCTACAATTTGCTGAGTTTGCTAAATTCGAACTCGAATTGTCTATGCATTACAGAGTCGGGGGAAAAAACAGTGAAACGTGGATCAAAAATGGTCTCCTCGATCTAGACGAGACTAGAAACCTCACTGCAGACGGCCTGGAAAACGTCTGCGAACAGATTTCATGAATCCATTGGCGACGTAATGGTTTCGGGGGCAACGCTGTCCAAACGCCAGCTGGGGGTTGATGATGAACATCAGTGTTATTGGTGGAAAATGAATTAATAGTAGCGATTGTAGTAGAACCCTAGAAAACGGCTCCAGGAGCGGGAAACCGGTGGTGCCGGAATTCGAACTCGTGACCTTTTCTTAGCTACGACTTAGTAGCATCAATGTATTAACATTGAGATGAATTTGTGGTAGAAGCACCTGGAAAAACTACGAGCAACGATCATAGCAAGCGCTGCTTCGAATCATTTAATAGTACAATTGTTGTAATAGTCGCAATTGGAATATTGAAAGCTTCATTAGTAGACATTTAAATGAACTTGAGCTTAAAATTTCATAAAACCTTTGGTGATGATTGTGATATTTGTTCAAATTCAATATTTGATCTTCGATTGATTTTTTACTGAAATATTTTTGTGATTCAACATAGATTAGCGGACGCCCCCCCCCTGCAATACCACCGCAGACCTCCGGGGGAAGACGCGTGATCTACACCATCGCACCTGTACATCGTTCCTCTCCTTCCGCGAGTCTACTGTTTCCACGCCGGACACTTTGGATTTTTTTTTTTTGTTATGGTTTCCAGAGTCGTTAAGAAAACAACAGACTAAACACGACTCTGTTTAGTCTCTTGTTGCTCTCCATGGTCAGGAATTAGAGGTCTGCGAAATTCCTCTTGGTTTTCAGCCCGGAATTTTGAGCTCCGTGCAGTCTGAAGAGGCCTCCTTAAACGGCAGGCTGTCATTTTAAAAAGGTGGTAACCGAGTTACAAACGTAAGCAGTCATCACCTCTTGAATGAGGGTCTAGAAAAGTGCAGTTTTAAGAGCGTTGGGGAAAGAGGTCTCTGCGGCGTACTCGAGTGCAAATCCAGGGCGAAAACAAGGAGAGCATCGATGAAACCGAACAATGGAACGTTTTAGCACAACAGTGCTCCTGTGCCCCAAAGCGAGCTCCATGAAGACGAGGTTCTTATGAGTTCTGACCTCCGACCTTAACTCCAATAAACACCTTTCGGGATTTTACAACGTACATTCACAACGTTTGCTCATTTGTTGATGACCAGGTTGGAACGATTTACTGATCGTTTGTCGAGCTTAAGGGATTTTAACATCTTAACCACGTCCACTTAAAACACAGGCTGAACCTCACCAAGCCCTGACATTTAGCATTTACATTTACGCCATTTAGCAGACCGTGCGGTTGAGGGTTGAGGGTCTTGCTCAAGGCCCCCAGCAGTGGCAGATTGGTGGTAGGATTTGTGACCTTCCAATCCAAAGCCCAATAAGCGCCCACCTTTAACTGACCTCACTATTGCTCGTATTCCATGACCATGCTCCAAAATCTAGTGGAAATCTTTCCCAGAAGAGTGGGATGTTTTAGGAAGCACTGATAAATGTGGTGTCCAGGTGGACAATAAACGTTTCCTTTAATCTTTTGTCCTACTTCAGATGAAACTCTATTCGGGAGGGTAAATATGTGAACGAGGTGCACTTTGATCCCGAGGAGACGTTGCTGTGAGAGCGTTGAGCAACTGCAGGCTTTAAATAAACCCCAGTGAGCTTTGGAATGGGGTCTGATTACATAAAAGCACCAGGGGCCAAACAGGAGGGGTACAAAGAGGACCTGGTAAAAACAGAGGACAGGATGGCCTACACACCATCAGAGATATGAAACTTGTGTTTCTCCCAGATATAAATTTCCATATCTGTAGTGTAATATAATACTGGATCTATCAAGTTCCTCGGACAACGGGGGCAACGATGAACTGAAAATACCCACCAAATGGAGGAAAGTTTGAGGACACCTGAGCATTGGTGTTAAAAACATTTAGCTCCACTCTTCTGGGGAGATGTTCTACTCAGGTACTGATGTAGGTAAAAAGATGAGGAGGCCTTTGGTGCATGACAAGCAGATCTTCATGGACATAACCAGTTTGGGGAAGAACAACATATGACTGGAAAAAATGATTAGACAGCGTATTTATTCACAGACTAGACACCAAGGGTGTGTCTACGGGCAGCGACGGAACAAAGTAATGGAAGATGATAACCACACATTAGCATCATGCAAACCACGCGATGTCGTCACTTCCATGGAACCGTGGATACTTCTGGAGAAATGTGTACCTTCTGCTATAATCAAAAAGCTCACTGAAGATTTTTCTTTATCTCACAGTACACACGGTGGATTTTACTCCTCCACACCTCTACGTTCTCGAGGTTCCTGTCCTCCCTGGCCACTCGTTAAGCATCTGCTAAGTGACAAGCGTTAGAAAGCGGCGTAGAAAGAACACAGGCTCAACTGCACTCCAAACACACTTTCTGACTACAAGCAAATACTGCAAGAAGTGTAAACACTTACCCGACCGGGGGTTTCGCAGGGCAGCTCATGTCCGTACGTTCGATGCGATCGTTCTTCATCTGCTCTTTAACGAGGCCCACCCACGTGCACTCCAGACCACAGCCTCCTGATTTCCATACCACCTAATGGAAACCATCACGACGGATATTCAGCACGAGCCTGAGAAAAGAGCTTTCCTCCTGAGGCTTTATTCGTCCGTCAATCAACAGCGTGTCGGATGTAACAAGCCCCGCCCCCTTCGCTTTACACCGATTGAGGTCGTACGCTGACCTTCTGATGCATCGTTAGAAAAGTGTACGCCGCCCAGAATTGGAAAAATGATTCCGTAGATTTGAATTAATGCGTTAATTTAAATTCGATTGGACGAAAAAATTATATCTTTTTTTATTTCAACCTTCCACTTATTATTAATAATAATAATAATAATAACAATAATAACAATAATTAACAACATTTTGTTTAATCTAATTTTTGTATGCAAACTTATGCATGCTAAATTTAAGCCTCATTTGAATAAACATAAACAAATTTATTTGGTTTTCCTAAAAAATAAAAATAAAAAATTTGTTTATCAAACACCTATTTTTATTGTCCACACGCGTTAAAAACACCTGTTATGATTGGCCCTGTCCCAAATGCCCCCCCTCCCGATCACGGAGTGCACTACACACAGCGGCACGCCTCCCTGGATCGCGCACTACGTAGTGCACATGCGCAGGGAGAACACCTGGATTTGAGACGCGTCCCAGTTGTGACAGCGCACTTTGGATTTTGCAGTTACAGAGTTACATTTTGACTCCGCAAACGCGCTCATCTTTCATCTAAAAGTAAAAACATGTCAAAAAGGAATAGAGAATTAAAAAGGAACACTCACGACGTGTTGTGTCACGTGCTCGAGACCTTCACGCTCCTCCTGCTCTCGCAACACTGAGGCGATTCCCGCTTCTACGTCACACTCACTCCATGTCAACTGAACCCTCGGCTAGGCCACGCCCTCTTCTTTGGAATTGACCAATCAGAGTTTAGCAACCGTAACCATGCGCGTGCAACAGAAGGCAGAATTGTGTGTACACAATAAGTCACGTGGAGGGACGTTATAAGCGCGCATAAGGAAGCGTGATACTGATACTGTTTTTTATATTATTAATATAATTATTATGCTAATTTGAACAATTTAACTAATTTAAAAAAAACGCATAAATAAATACATTCACGAATCTAAACTTTTCATAGTTTACACTTCTCTTTCTTTGATATCATTCTATTCCATAATGCACATAAAACATATTCATAAAAAAAACTATTGTCTTTTTTTACGACCATCCAATTCGACAACAGTTTGAAATATAAAATCGAATGGAATATAAATCGAATCATAAACGGGGATGAAAACCAGAGAAACTCTGTTTGGGAATCCGCGACCTCTATAGGGCCGCGGCGGTACTGCAAGGAGTCCGCAAAAGAATGTTGAATCACAAAGAAATTTTGTTTTAAAAAAAGAAACATGGGTACAAACATCAACTATAATTTATTTATAAAAAATATTATCATGATTACATTATAAAAAAAAACTATTATATAATAATTCTAATATTTTACAAATTAAAAAAATTATTCTGAAGACAGTGAGTGCCCTCTAGAGGAAATTCATGGCAAAAGCAGGCAGAATCCCTATCAACTCTGTGTGTGTGTGTGTGTGTGTGTGTGTGTGTGTGTGTGTGTATTAATTTGATTAAAACATTTAAAAAGATTCACCAAAATCTTCCTAAATGTAATTTATTTCAACTATTTTTTGTTTCAACCTTTTTTTTTTATTTGTTTCCTTTTTTCTTTTTTTTAAAGCAAAAACAAAAAACAAACTCCAAAAATGAGTACACTGACTCTGATATGTCGCGTTTCTCTTTTGTTGAACTCTCGTTATTAAAGTGTAATGATAGAGTAATGATGGCGCCGGGTCCCTCCTCCTAAAAGATCGACGCAAAAAACTGCAAGTGTAATAATGAAAAGCAAAATATGACGTTGGCGATTTGCTTAGCGCTTATATTTTTCAATAAAACATGCCATCTCTAGTTTTGGAAGGAAAAACTATTTAGAGTTACAAGCCATATAACTTAATACACCGATACTAATGATATCGCTAACAGTGTTCGCAGATCAGAAGTGGGCGGAGCTTATACAGTCTGTAGAGGTACGTTTTCTTTGATTAAAATAAATCTGAAAAATCGAAAAGAGAAACTTTCTTAGCTTGCCCACATTCACCCCCTCTCTCTCTCTCTCTCTCTATTCTTTCCCCACTGTTTTATCCCTTCAATACCCCCCTTCACTAAAGCCCCACTGAACCTCCCCTTCCAACCTGCACTATGTTCTGGTCAGTTACGTCAAACACATTTTTGTCAGAGGCCAGCACTGGGCACATGTTCTCACACTTTCACACATTACATCTTCCCTGTATGGTCCTTCTCTCTGTCTACATCCCCAGACGTCAACCTTCATCCAGACGAATATCTTTTTCTTTCCCCGGTGGATTGAGGGTAACTTCCAGGAACCCTGATGATACACCATGGACCTGGTCGGCTGGCTTGATGTGGCTATTTTGCTCTCACTGTTGCAGTGCATCGAAGGCACAGGGACAGGTGAGTTCGGAATTCCAATAAACTGTGATCTATTGGTCAATTCCTCTCCTCCTAACGGATTCGTTTCCAATGATTCGCAGAACCAAATATATTTTGTGTGCATAACAATAAATTCCGTAACCTACAAGCCAACATTCATGAGGACCTGGTAAGAGGATCATGCTAAGACTAAGCATTTTGGGAAAGAAAACAATTCCTGTTTAAGGGACCCGATAATCGGAAACATTTATGGCTTTGTTTCTGTGCTGTTCTCCTGTAAATCTCCGCTAGTTTAGGTGCGATGACTGGGCAGGTCATTCCGTGATACTACGAGATAACACTCCAGACGACTGTTTCAGAGTTTGGAGGAGTCAATTCCAAAATGTACATATGTATTTGTTAATCTGGCACGGATAGTTACTGAAATTATGATATGTAAATGAGACTGACACCTTTTTTTTTTTTTTTTTTTGCTTTTCGTTTGATCTTCAGCCAAGCAATGGACCTATGCAGGTAAGAAAGCATTTTACTGCTTTCATCCATGATTCTGTAACAAACGAGACTCAAATGAGAAGTTAGGATCCACTCTGAATAGGGGGTGGATGCTGAATAATGCTTTTGTGTCCAAATGAACAGTACAGCTTGTGTGTGTGTGTGTGTGTGTGTGTGTGTGTGTTGGCAACCATGCATCACCTCATTAATAGTGCATGATTAAGCCCTGAGCTACCGTTTCATAATGACCTTATTCGACGCACACAAGACCACACGTAGGATTGCACCAACTAAACTGATGCATATTTTCACCGAGAGAAAAACATTTTATCGTGAGCTCGAGCCACTTATCCGCTTATCCCCTCAATTTAGTTATTGTTGTTCTGAAGTTTCCTCCAGGTTCTCCGGTTTCCTTCTTTTCCCACAGAGCAGCTGGAGGTGCTGTGATGGTTGTCGTTGCACCACGGACACTATAAAGTGCGACACCTGTTCAGGTTCGCACGTGGCACGTGCTCATGTATGGGCTTTAACTCGTGTAAAAGCAGCGCTGCCACCATTGTTTCATTGTGTCGTTTACTCATAACAGAGACAACGCAAATAAAATGTACTTTTAAAAATGGGTCTTAAACGGGGAATCCGCGACCCCTAGGGAGTCTGCGGCGGTACTGCAGGGAGTCCTCTAATGTTGAATCATCATTTTTATTAAAAAAATTTTTTTAAATAAAGATGGGTAAAAACAGCTAGGATTGAAATATTGAACTGTTCAAATAAAAAACTGTGAACAAATGAATAAATTGTGATTTGAATTGCAAAACATACGTTTGTTATGATGCACACACTCTATTCTGATTTTCTCTCAGGTGCTGCAGGTCAGTCTGAATGGCCAGTTTTGTTCCACGAGTGTGGAGGGTCGTCTCAGTCCCCCATCAACGTAGACACTTCGGAAACTCGGTACGACCCATCCCTTCCTGAGATACGGCCGTTGGGATATGAGCAGTATGGCCGCGAACCCTTCACACTCTCCAACGACGGCCACACGGGTAAAATCCACGCCGGAAAAAGACCCATAATGTGGTCACTTTATTGTTGTTTGTTTTATTGTCCACAGTCCTCTACCTTCTTTCACACACAAACCTCTCACTGTTCATCACGGACCACCATGACAGCAGACCCTTTTATTACAGTCTCCTCTAGAAGTTTTTTATGTGTTTTTCCGATCCAATGTCCAATGCCTTAACCACCTCCTCACCTTCAAAAATGTCTTTTTACACGCGTAAAAGTCTTTGGTTATTGTCTTTCAGAGTTTTTTTTCTCGCTCCTTTTTGGCAGTGATGATCCTGTTGCCAAGCTGGATGGGTTTGGCCGGGTTGCCATGGCAATTTAGTGCTCTTCAGCTCCACCTGCACTGGGGGAATGGAGTAAGTTTGGCTACGGGAAGCGAGCACACAGTCGATGAACAGAGTGCTTCTGCAGAGGTGTGCATGCTTACATAAAAGGTCCCGATTAAATAAAAATATTGCTTTTTATAATGCAATTTCTCTCCCCCTCCTTCGTCCTTGTTGTCTTCCTCCGCAGCTCCACGTTGTGCATTATAACTCTGCATTGTATTCCAACGTCACTGGAGCCAAAACTCGAGAAAACGGACTGGCCGTTCTTGCGGTTCTTATCGAGGTGTGTGGCATCACGAACCATTTATTCACTTCGTTTCCTAAATGAGAAAATAAATAGCGGTAGAATTCTTGTGAGCAGCTCATGAGTTCAAATCCCAGCACCGCTAAGCTCCTCCTCCAGTCACGACTAATAAAACTCTCTTGCGTTCACTATCTTGGGATTAAAAGTCAACAAAGTATGCTAACATGTTTTATTTTCTGTCACTCTGCTAGGCAGGTGAGGAGACCAATCAGGCATACGCTAACATCTTGAACTACCTAAATCGCATCAGGTACGCAGGTGAGGAAATGTGAGTACGCTTGTGGATTAGTTTAGATCTAAAACATTGTAGGTTGACTTCAGCTAGTTTGCCTTTCTGACGTCATCGAATCGTTTCTGCCTCATTTGCATATTGATCGGCTGTGAGATTTGGATGGAGCGATCCGAAGGTGTGTACGCGAGTGTGGTCAATGTGTTCGTCCAGGCGGGAAGAAATGAAAAAGAAGAAATGGTGTGCACTCAATATCACCGTCGGTGTTTGTTCTTGGTATGGCCCTTAGGTCAGAGTACGCTTATCCCGGCGTTTGATGTGAGAACTCTGCTCCCGAAAGATCTGAGCCGTTATTTCCGCTACAGTGGCTCGCTCACTACTCCTCCCTGCCACCAGAGTGTGATGTGGACTGTCTTTGATGAGAAGGTCAAGGTCTCTTTCGCCCAGGTACTATTATTATTGCTATTATCATTCCTGAGGTTTCTCCAGAACCCTGGTGCTACATAACAGAACACAAAGCTACATACTCTCTCTCTCTCTCTCTCTCTCTCTCTCTCTCTCTCTGCAGTTGCTGAAGTTGGAGACAGTGCTGTACTCTGATTCTGCCGAACGCAATCCACTCCAGGACAACTATCGCACCATACAACCACTCAACAATAGGACAGTGCTTTCTTCTTTCGTCCCTGGTGAGAGAGAGGGATTACATTTTTGTGATGTCATCATTTTACCCCGATCACTAACATTGTGCGTTCGGCGTGCGTTGTTGAAACGACACATCCGTAATCCTGATGGTGATCTTTTCTTTCCTCTCTCTAGTTTCTGCAAACATCTACACTGCTGGTAGGAAAAGAAGAGTTTATGTCGCTGCCCTAAATATGTCTTTATTTGAGCTGCATTTATTGCCATCTGCACACTTGTAAGCAAAATATGTGTGTGTGTGTGTGTGTGTGTGTGTGTGTGTGTGTGTGTGTGTGACAGGTAAAATCTCAGCTATTGTAACAGGCGGTCTGTGTGGGTGTGTAGGCTTGGCCTTAATTCTTCACTTCATCATAAAGGCAATTCGGTAAGAAACTCCAGGGTTATTGTGGTCCTCTGCCTCAAAAAAATCTTAGTGGGACCTCAACAATATCCCCAAACTACAGCCCCGACATGTGAAACGGCCCTCCGAACAATGACAGGGACATATCTGATCATATCTGGTTGTCTTTCAAGCTAAAAAGTCCCATAGAACCTATTAATCGATAGTTTTTCCGGGTTTTGTTTTTTGCTGTCGTTACGAGAGCGGCCACTAGAGGCGAATCCCTGACACCACGTGCTGTTTGTTTTTACATGCGAGACCGCTCGCTGCATGGAGAGCGCTATATTATATTTTCTATATATTTTCTATATGTTTTTTTGCATGGAGTGTTTGTTTTTTACAATGTTTTGCCTAAAAAGAAAGTATTTTATTGCAATTTGCTTGAATTATTTTCTATTTTTTAGCACTAAAGACACAGCCAGGGATGTAGCATTGAGGACAACCTCTGACGCTGGGACAAATGAAGAGGCCACTCCACAGTCCAAACCATGACCTTCCACATCTGAACTTTCACAGTCTGCCTCTACTGGCCATTCGGTCAAACCTTAAATACGCATCCATTTATAGATGTATATCTACACACACACTAGAGGTCAACCGATAGTGGATTTTACCTGTAACAAGTAATAAGTAATAATATTAATATAAAAAAAAGCAAAGTTCTAGTTCTATTCTAATATTTAAAGTTAAGAAGCCTGAAATTATAATGGAAAAAGCAGAGCCGGTGTGCATAGTGTCCACTGAATCTCCTCTTCTTGGCTTTATAACCTAGCATGTCCACAAACAGCACGTGGCATCAGAGATTCGCCTCTAGAGGCCGCTCTCGTACTTGACCTTCTCAGATGCAACCCGGAAAAACTATCGCTATCGACCTCTGATACACACAAACATCGTTTAGCCATGACAATAAAAGCACTGACTGATCTGACAGGGTTATGGACCTTCTTCTCAAGGTCAGGAAGAAATCTCCAACTTGTGAAGAGAAACGAACCGCCTGAGAGTTTATAAAGCTGTCCTTCATGCTAACAGAGGATTTTTCAATAAAATTGAAGTGCAAAATTGACCCTTCATGTTTCTTCTGCGGATCTGAGGATGAATCTGATCTCCTTCTCAACTTTGTACTTGAAGTTTTTTTTTTTTTTTTGGGGGGGGGGGGGGGGGTCTTTGTTGGCGTTTTCACATCACAGGGTTTCTCTATTTACATTTATATTACTTATTTGGCTTTCGATCGACATTTTTCGTAAAATCCTTTGATATTTTTACAATTTCACAATATGTAACTCGAATTTCTTTTTTTATACTCCTGGCATTGTTGTGTATAATTTCAAGTTTAATAAAAATAAAAATAAATAAATAATAAACAATTATATTTACTTAATAAAATAATAATAATAATAATAATAATAATATTATTATTATTATTATTATTATTACAATAACAACAATAATACTTATACTAAATAATATTTATAAATAAATAATAATACATTTTTATATATATATATATATTTATTTATATATAAAATTCCCGGATGAGAGGACGACATCTGATTCGTCGCCTCATAACTAAAAAAATAAATACATCTCAAAGTTTGATGTTTTGGGGATTTTTTTTATGTTAAAATTATCACATTTATTACACACAATTATTAAACATTTTATAAGTCACACGTCACAAACCAGAAGTGCGAGTCCTAAATCCTTCCGGGTTGAAGCGGTGCATCTTCCGGTGTTTTCCGCGGGAGGTCAAAGGTTTTGAAGAAAATGTCCGCTGTGGGTTTGGAGCGAGTCCGTGTGGGGTTCAGTGTTCCGGGCGAAACGAGTCCAGAATAGAAGTCCAGAATTAACCGGGTCTTTATGTCAGTGCTATAAATCGGTACTTCCGGGAGAACGCGCACGGTGTCTCAGGAATTCTTCCGGACGGAACCAAACAGCTCGATAATGAACCGCAAGAAGGACAAAGGATTCGAGAGTCCGCGACCTTATAAACTATAAGTCTCATTATATTCTATACTTATAAACTATTATTACACACTATAGTTATAAACTATTATTATCCCTATAGTTATTTGGTTATAAACTGTAAATAAAAGTCGAAAGAGTACGTTTGGATTTCCGGATTAGTAATGTGTTGTTTTAACGGCTTTTGTGTTTCCTCCTGTACAACCCACCAGGTGGTGTGTATCAACAACATCAACTTCCAGCGGAAGTCCGTCATTGTGAGTAGTGTTTCCCTTTGAGTGTTAGACTGGAGGGCTGAGTGTTAGACTGGTGGGCTGAGTGTTGGACTGGAGGGCTGAGTGTTGGACTGGAGGGCTGAGTGTTAGACTGGAGGGCTGAGTGTTAGACTGGAGGGCTGAGTGTTAGACTGGAGGGCTGAGTGTTAGACTGGAGGGCTGAGTGTTAGACTGGAGGGCTGAGTGTTAGACTGGAGGGCTGAGTGTTAGACTGGAGGGCTGAGTGTTAGACTGGAGGGCTGAGTGTTAGACTGGAGGGCTGAGTGTTGGACTGGAGGGCTGAGTGTTAGACTGGAGGGCTGAGTGTTGGACTGGAGGGCTGAGTGTTGGACTGGAGGGCTGAGTGTTAGACTGGAGGGCTGAGTGTTGGACTGGAGGGCTGAGTGTTAGACTGGTGGGCTGAGTGTTAGACTGGTGGGCTGAGTGTTAGACTGGAGGGCTGAGTGTTAGACTGGTGGGCTGAGTGTTGGACTGGAGGGCTGAGTGTTGGACTGGAGGGCTGAGTGTTAGACTGGAGGGCTGAGTGTTAGACTGGAGGGCTGAGTGTTAGACTGGAGGGCTGAGTGTTAGACTGGAGGGCTGAGTGTTGGACTGGAGGGCTGAGTGTTAGACTGGTGGGCTGAGTGTTAGACTGGTGGGCTGAGTGTTAGACTGGAGGGCTGAGTGTTGGACTGGAGGGCTGAGTGTTAGACTGGAGGGCTGAGTGTTAGACTGGTGGGCTGAGTGTTAGACTGGAGGGCTGAGTGTTAGACTGGTGGGCTGAGTGTTGGACTGGTGGGCTGAGTGTTGGACTGGAGGGCTGAGTGTTGGACTGGAGGGCTGAGTGTTGGACTGGAGGGCTGAGTGTTGGACTGGAGGGCTGAGTGTTGGACTGGTGGGCTGAGTGTTGGACTGGTGGGCTGAGTGTTAGACTGGAGGGCTGAGTGTTAGACTGGAGGGCTGAGTGTTAGACTGGAGGGCTGAGTGTTAGACTGGAGGGCTGAGTGTTAGACTGGAGGGCTGAGTGTTGGACTGGAGGGCTGAGTGTTAGACTGGAGGGCTGAGTGTTGGACTGGAGGGCTGAGTGTTGGACTGGAGGGCTGAGTGTTAGACTGGAGGGCTGAGTGTTGGACTGGTGGGCTGAGTGTTGGACTGGTGGGCTGAGTGTTAGACTGGAGGGCTGAGTGTTAGACTGGAGGGCTGAGTGTTAGACTGGAGGGCTGAGTGTTGGACTGGTGGGCTGAGTGCTGGACTGGAGGGCGTTGGACTGGAGGGCTGAGTGTTAGACTGGAGGGCTGAGTGTTAGACTGGAGGGCTGAGTGTTAGACTGGTGGGCTGAGTGTTGGACTGGAGGGCTGAGTGTTAGACTGGTGGGCTGAGTGTTGGACTGGAGGGCTGAGTGTTGGACTGGAGGGCTGAGTGTCGGACTGGAGGGCTGAGTGTCGGACTGGGGGGCTGAGTGTCGGACTGGTGGGCTGAGTGTCAGACTGGAGGGTCGGACTGGTGAGCTGAGTGTCGGACTGGGGGGCTGAGTGTCGGACTGGAGGGTCGGACTGGTGGGCTGAGTGTCAGACTGGAGGGTCGGACTGGTGAGCTGAGTGTCGGACTGGGGGGCTGAGTGTCAGACTGGAGGGTCGGACTGGTGGGCTGAGTGTCAGACTGGAGGGCTGAGTGTCGGACTGGAGGGCTGAGTGTCGGACTGGAGGGCTGAGTGTCGGACTGGTGGGTCGGACTGGTGGGCTGAGTGTCGGACTGGAGGGCTGATTTTAACTGTGTTTAAATCAGGGCTATGTGGAGCTGACCATCTTCCCCAACGTGGTGAACCTGAATCGCATCAAGCTGAACAGCAAGCAGTGCCGCATTTACAGGGTGCGAGTGAACGAGTTGGAAGCTCCCTTCAGTTACAACGACCCCACGCTGGAGGTCTGCCACCACGAGTCCAAGCAGTGAGCATTGCATTTTTATACATTTACACGCTGGTGTTCATGGACATTTTCGGATTAAAGAAAAATGTACCTTTTACCGTGGATCAACATGAAACTCACATCTCCAGATCTGGCGGCAGCCTCGATTGTGTTTCCTAAATAAAAAACGATTATCGGCTTGTCATCAGAAAACATCTCGTTGTTCTAACGTGCACCTTGCAGGCGGAACCTGAACTATTTCTCCAGCGCGTATGCTGCAGCGGTGAGCGCTGTGGATCCGGACGCAGGAAATGGAGAGCTGTGTATTAAAGTTCCTGCTGAGCTGTGGAAGCAGGGAGACGGTGAGCTTGCAGAATTTTCAGCACTTCTGCGACAGCACAGTGAAAACGCTGCCGAGCGACAAAGTGCGAACGTGTTTGTCTCTTTCTCTTCGTCTGATCAGAGATGAAGGTGCTGAAGGTGTATATTGAGTTCTCGCTGGACCAGCCGAAGGGAGGGCTGCACTTCGTCGTACCGGACATGGAGGGCAGCATGGCCGAGAAAGGAGCGCACGTGTTCTCCTGCGGATACCAGAATTCCACGCGGTAAGCGTTTCTAAAAGCTCGCGGGTTGCCAGGTTTCAGCACATTATTTTCACTTTATCCCTAAACTAGTAAATCAGGATTAAACGTGGCACGAGATGTTCGATGAGCACACGCGCAGAACAGTGCGCCCGGTGTAAACGCGTGTGACGTGCAGGTTCTGGTTCCCCTGCGTGGACTCGTACTCGGAGCTGTGCACCTGGAAGCTGGAGTTCACAGTGGACGCCTCCATGGTGGCGGTGTCCTGCGGCGACCTCATGGAGACCATCTACACCCACGACATGCGCAAAAAGACGTTTCACTACGTGCTGCCGATCCCGACCGCCGCCCCAAACATCTCGCTGGCAGTGGGGCCGTTCGAGATCCTCGTAGACCCCTACATGCACGAGGTGGGAGACCGAAACACAGCTGTTTGTTATTTAGTATATATTGTTTATATACATTTGTTTATATTTTACGGGGGAAAAAAATCCAAAATCCGGCATTCAAAACCGTCCGTGTGGAAACACAACAAAAGTTGAGTTTGGTGTCGGAGATGTAGTAAAATAAAAATATTATTATTTTTATTCCACGTTTCACCACTAGATGGCGATCTGTAGCTGATGTTAATTACAACTTTTGGCCCCCTTCCCGAAATTGCGTGGAGGTCGATGAACTTCATTTAGGAAAACTCTTTCGATACCAAAGTGATCCCAAAGCTCCATATTACTTCTCAAACACTTAAGTTTCCAAAGGACATGGACAACTGACCTTCATCGTTTAGTCTCCATTTGCTGTTCGTCAGGGAATGGAGTCTGGTGAACGTGTCTAGTGCAGCTCTAATATCCTGTATTGTGTGTATATAATTGTGTGTGTTGTAGGTGACTCATTTCTGCCTGCCTCAGCTGTTGCCGCTCCTCAAACACACCATGTCGTATCTACACGAGGTGTTCGAGTTCTACGAGGAAATCCTGACCTGCCGCTACCCGTACTCCTGCTTCAAGACCGTGTTCGTGGACGAGGCCTACGTGCAGGTCTCCTCCTTCGCCTCCATGAGCATTTTTAGGTGAGGGAGCAGGAAATCGGAGATCTTTTGTGCGCTATTTTGAAGAATGTCGTGAAGAATCGTGTCCTCCTTTTTCAGTACTAACCTGCTGCACAGCGGAATGATTATCGACCAGACACCGGTGACGCGCCGCTGTCTGGCACAGGGCCTCGCACAACAGTTCTTCGGCTGCTTCATCTCACGCATGTCATGGTGAGCGCTCGCCGAGCACTCGCAGAGACGGATGTTGTGTTGATGTTGTTTAGTCTACACAGGCACACGTCTGGTCCAGGATTCGTTCCACTGTAACGCATTATAATCGCTTTTAGAGCAATTTTTGGGCACAATGCAGCTTCGTTAACGTCCTCGTCTCTCCGGCATGCAGGTCCGACGAATGGGTGTTGAAAGGCATCTCCGGGTACATCTACGGCCTCTACCTGAAGAAAACCTTCGGAGTCAACGAGTATCGCCACTGGATCAGAGAGGTGAGGAGAAAAAAAACAAACACGAGCCTTCAAAAGGCAAGAAACGTCTCGGGCATTGACGGAAATGTTTCGGACAGGAGCTGGACAGGATCGTGGAGTACGAGCTGAAGACCGGAGGCGTCCTCCTGCACCCCGCGTTCGCCACCGGAAAAGAAAAAGACAGGTCCGTAAAATCCATCCATCCATCCAATAACATCAATGCGTTCTTACGATTTCGTCGGGTCACATGGTATGCGTCTGCTTGTTGCAGCCCGACTTCGCACCTGCATTTCTCCATCAAGCACGCTCACACGCTCTGCTGGGACTACTACAAAATGTTCCAGTGCAAGGCGCACCTGGTCATGAGGCTGATCGAGAACCGGATCAGTATGGAGTTCATGCTGCAGGTAACGAAATATCAACACGCACGTACACCGGTCCTGTAGATCGCAGAGCTTCACCCCGGTGGTCGGCAGCGGTACTGCATGCGGTGCACTAATAAATGTTGAACTGCATTGTTCGTTCCTCAGGTGTTTAACAAGTTGCTGAGCCTGGCCAGCACGGCTTCATCTCAGAAGTACCAGTCGCACATGTGGAGCCAGATGCTCCTGTCCACCTCGGGGTTCCTCAAGTCTATTTCCAACGTGTCGGGGAAGGACATTGCGCCTTTGATCAAGCAGTGGGTGTATCCTTTCCTTTCCATGGCACGAGCAGGGTGTGGAGAAGATTCTGCAGACTGTAATAATAAAGTCAGTTTAACTTGCATGGTCCTTCCTGGTGACGTCGTTTCCTCAGCACTGTGCTTTCAGAGATCAGAGTGGGGTGGTGAAGTTCTTTGGGACCTTTGCCTTCAACAGGAAAAGGAACGTTCTGGAGCTGGAGATCCGCCAGGATTACATGTCCTCGGGCACGCAGAAATACGTGGTAAGTCCACGCGTATTGATGCGTATGAAAATGAAGAAAAGATCTACTGCAATTTACTGAAGGGGAAAAAACGTGTCAATTTCGAAACAGGGACCCATCAAGGTGACTGTTCAAGAGCTGGATGGATCCTTCAACCACATGCTGCAGATCGAGGAGAACAGCCTGAAGCATGACATCCCCTGTCATTCCAAAAGCAGGAGGTATTCTTTGTTGTATTTAGCATTGCATGATGAAAGGTGTCAGTTCAGTGACTTCTTTTGATATTCGCTGGTATTCTGTTCTGTAGACGGTGAAGTTTTCACAGTTTGATGTTCAACATTTATTCTATAATTGTAAAAACAGTATTTTATTATTTTTCCCGCAGTTTTTTGAGACCATTAAAATCGAAGTCTATTATTATTATTTCATCTTATTTATTTTTTTTAAGGAACAAGAAGAAGAAAATCCCACTGATGAACGGTGAAGAGGTTGACATGGACCTGTCTGCTATGGAGTAAGACTTTACATTGCTCTTCAACAGTCTAATAAGTTCTGAGGAGTTCACGATCCAGGCGGATGACGTGGTCACTACGTGCCGCTCGGTAGATTCCGGCTACTCGCACCGTGCTGGAAATACGACTTGTTTTTTATGAAAAAACGCTAAAGAATCCACAGCTTCTGCATACAAGGATATGGATTCTTTAGCGTTTTATGTCCGGATTTCCGGAGAATTCCGCATGAATGTATAAAAATTGGACACGATTAAGTCAATTCGGTACAAGCGGTAAGACTTGTCCCTGCGTCCTTTCAGTGCCGACTCGCCCCTGCTGTGGATTCGGATCGACCCGGACATGTCGGTGCTCCGGAAGGTGGACCTGGCGCAGGCCGACTTCATGTGGCAGTACCAGCTGCGCTACGAGCGAGACGTAGTGGCGCAGGAGGAGGCGATCGTGGCGCTGGAGAAATTCCCCACGGCGGCGTCTCGCCTCGCCCTCACCGACATCCTGGAGCACGAGCAGTGCTTCTACAAAGTGCGCATGCAGGCCTGCTTCTGCCTGGCCAAGGTAAGGAGACGCACACGACGCCTTCGTAGAACTTCAAAAACGGCCCGATCGAAACCCAACGCGACTCATTTTTTCAGATCGCCAACTCCATGGTGAGCACATGGCAAGGTCCTCCAGCCATGAAGTCCCTCTTCACGCGCATGTTCTGCTGCAAGAGTTGCCCCAACATCGTCAAGACCAACAACTTCCTTAACTTCCAGAGCTACTTCCTGCAAAAGGTGACGTTTGTGACCGGATTCCCGTACGACACGTCACCCTCAAGGCCATGTTTTGATTTCTTTCTCTTCTTTTTAATAAATATTATTAGACCATGCCAGTGGCGATGGCGTTGCTCCGAGACGTGCAGAACCTCTGTCCCAAAGAGGTGCTGAACTTCATCCTGGACCTCATCAAGTACAACGATAACGCGAAGAACAAGGTGAGACCTTCGGCTTCCTCCGTAAAACCGTGTCTTGTTATCGCCATCTATTGGAAGAACCCGGAACTGCACGTTCACTGCAACCGTAAGCATTCAGACGCGTCTTGTAACAGTTTTCAGATAATTACTACCGCGCCGACCTGATCAAAGCCCTGACGAACTCCTTAACGCCGGCCATCAGCATCAGTAACGAGGTGCGGACGGTGGACAGCCTGAACGCCGACGTCAAGCTCATCCTGGAGGAAGTGACCCGCTACCTCAACATGGAGAAGCTGCTGCCCAGCTACAGAAACACCATCACCGTCAGGTACACAGACACGAGGCTTAGGGTCGGGATTATACACACACGCAAGTTTGTGGACAGCCGACAGCAGTACCTGAGTTTAATCCCCCTAGTGGAACATCTTCCCAGAAGGGTGGAGCTCATTATCACAGACTAAACGTGGACTGAGATGTTTAAATCTCTAATCTTGGAGTCAGGTGTCCACATACTTTTTGTCCATACTGTTTTATTTCTTCTGAAAGAGTCAAATCGGTTTTCTCTGTTGCAGGTGCCTGAGGGCCATCAGGATGCTGCAGAAGAACGGCCACATACCCAGCGACCCGACTCTGTTCAAAACCTATTCGGAATACGGTCATTTCGTGGACGTGCGGGTCGCCGCGCTCGAGGCCGTGGTCGACTACACCAGAGGTTTTCCTTTTTATTCCCGAAACTTCGTTAGCGCTAATGAATAGAAGGTCAGACGTACGTCTCGGTGACGTCTGAAACGTCACGTGATCACCCAGGTGTTTGAAAGGAGGCCTTGTATAACCTGCTGTGTGTGTGTGTGTGTGTGTGTGTGTGTGTGTGTGTTTTGCCAGTCGACAGGAGCGCTGAGGAGTTCCAGTGGCTCCTAGACATGGTCCAGAACGATCCTGTGCCTTACGTGAGGTCTGTGACTGTACATCTGAACATCTCTACAGCAGCCCAGAACATTTTCGAATTCTTTGATCTTTAGCTGATTATATATTTTTGTATGTAATGCAGACATAAGATTCTTAGCATGTTGTCCAAGAATCCACCGTTCACCAAAGCTGCGGAGTCTCCTCTGTGCACCGAGGCTCTCGTGGACCAGCTGTGGAAGCTCATGAACTCTGGTAAGACCCACACTTGAGCATGGACGCAGGCGGGGGTTCTGGGCTTGTTTCTGGAATCAGAAAGGTGGGAGGAGAGTGGGGTGGGTTGTGGGAATTGGGAATTGGGACTGGAGCCGCCACCGAGGCCAAGAAGGAATAAACGGCAAAAAGTTAACACCTATATTGTCTTTTCCCAGGTACCTCCCATGACTGGCGTTTGCGCTGTGACGCTGTGAACCTCTACAACACTCTGTTCGGTCTGACCAGACCCTCGTGTCTGCCTCTGCCAGAACTGGGCCTCGTCCTCAATCTGAAGGAGAAGAAGGCCGTCCTGAACCCCACCATCAAATCGGATCAGGAGGGTCCCGAGCTCCTGCCCGAGATGGTCTTCACCAGCAGCGTGAGCACAGAAGTCTTTCTTCACTTCGGGCTGCGTTTAGACGTGACGACGTGCAACGATTGTCGCCTTTCAAACGTTCAGGATTTTATCCATTCGCTGCTTGTAATCTAAATCCGAGGTTGCCAGATATTTCCGAACGGGGCGCATCCGCTACCCTTAGCCAAACCTGGAAACAATGGGGGAATAGTAACTCTGAGATGATACATAAATATTAATACAGTGAGATTTGGGGTCAGATGTAACGTGGTGTTACTATTACACTATATATAATATATAATATGCATGTGTTGTATCCAGGTGAAGGAGGAGCATGTGGTGATGGAGCCCGTTCTGGGTGGCCTCGCCCTCACTCCGCTGGGCCTGAAGAGGAAAGCAGAGACGCCTTTGGCTTCGCCCCCGGAACCTGGGCAGGTGCTTCAGGACGAGCCAATGGCAAAAATAGCTCCCAAAAGCCGAGTGAGTTACTGCGGAACGTCTCGATCTTTAAACGTGCCGGGGAATAAAGCCGGTGTGTCCCGTTAACAACGTGTACCGCTTTTTAGTTCTGTTAAAGTTTTTGTAAAAAAATGTTTCAATTCTTTTTTTCTTTTTTTTTTTTAAATAAAAGTTTAGCC
>JBCEWE010000394.1:1034991-1047491 GCA_039877035.1 Silurus lanzhouensis
GCTTTGTGTCAATATTGAGATCGAGTGACGTCCAGTTTAGGACTAGAAAAAAAAAACATTATTTTGCGGCGATAAACAAGTATATAACAATCGTGTGTCTTCTTCTTGGAAAAGCTTGGTGACATTGTGAAGTTCTGTCCACATGATGCACGCTTCTCTTTCACGTCTCAGTCCAGGCCGATCCTGCGTATGACAGCAGCTCGGGATCGTGTAAAAACAGGTGCTTCGAGCTGCAGGAGGTCCAGGCGCCGAACTGCCGCTGCGACAACCTCTGCATGACCTACAACAGCTGCTGCTCGGACTTCGACGAGCACTGCTTGAAGACGGGTACGTCCTCTTTTTATGTCTCATTTCGGAAGGAGAAATCAATATTCAAATGTATTCATTATATTCAAATTTATATCAATTTTTGTCGTCCCGAATTTTGATTCGCTGCCGACTTGTCGATGGTGGCTGCTCCCCCGTAACCCCGAGGGCTGTGATTGATTGTGTGTCTGTCAGAGGGAGGCTTCGAGTGCGGGAAGGAGCGATGTGGAGAAGCTCGAAACGAACGCCACGCCTGCCACTGCTCAGACGACTGTCTGGCCAAAGGAGACTGCTGTACAAACTACAAATCTCTCTGCAAAGGTGAGAACGTTGTATCTGATGCCCACGGTCTTGGGGGGCTTCTATGGTGGTTGCTCCGCCGGTGGAAGCCGCAGACGGGCTTCAATTAAAGTACATCAAGTTCCGCTAGACACACCTTCACTCGAATATGCTCCTATAGAAACGTTTCTGTTAGACGTCTTCATAACTGACGTGTGAAATCAGAAAATCGAAATGAAAGAATTGAGGTCGATGTCCATCTCTACCTTTAGGAGAAACTCCATGGCTAGAAGAAGAGTGTGAGGAGATCAAAAGCCACGAGTGTCCTTCTGGGTGAGTGCAGCTCTCCACATCTCACTTGTCTATAACGAGAAGGTTTTACGCTTTGATCTACGAATGCAAACGATTCCATGTAGATCCTGTGTTCGCGCTCCACCTCGAAATCACGTGCATTCGAGGATTTAGGCCCTCGGCCCCTTTTTGCATATCTGTAGCTCGGTAACTGCGCGTGGAATCGACGCCGGCGAGGTCGCGCCGGGGTGCGGAGGCCACGTGTCTGATACGACACCTGCAAATGAGCTCCTCTGACTAGCGTGGAACATCTCCTGCTATAAACCCTATTGAACATAGTAAATGCGAATGCACCACAGGAACCTCCTCACCTTCTCACCTACATCCAGAACCTGACCAGAGTGATAGCAAATATGTGGAATATGTTCCACATACAACTTTCTCCATATATTGTATTAAAGCAAAAAATAAAACATCGGAGGTTCCTGGTGCTAACGCTAATGCTAACGCTAGCTAGCAGGCGACGTTTCTGTATTATTGCTAAAGATCTCTCGTGTTGGTTTCGTTTCAGGTTCGTCCGTCCGCCGCTCATCATGCTCTCGGTCGATGGCTTTAAAGCCTCCTACGTGAAAAAGGGCAACATGGTGATTCCTAACATCGAAAAACTGAGTAAGATTTTAATCGCACGCATTTTTCTCACATGCTGACTGGCTGATATTTCTCATAACCGTGTCTTCATGTTCTCGTAGGAACATGTGGCACCCATGCGCCCTACATGAGACCCATCTACCCCACCAAAACCTACCCCAATCTGTATACCATTGCGACGGTACGCCTCGTTTTTATCCGTTTATACGATCCGATCGTTATTTGATGGATGGTGACCCCTGTGTCGTTTGCTTTGCTTGTAGGGCCTTTACCCCGAGTCGCACGGCATCGTGGGTAATTCCATGTACGACCCCTCCTTTGATGCGATGTTCACCCTGCGAGGGAAAGAGAAGCTGAACCATCGCTGGTGGGGAGGACAACCTGTGAGTCCGTACTCCTCTCGGTATCTCCTGCACACGACCTCATCCTGACGTGAGATGGGTTTAGAACATAATCGCCGCAATGGCGGAACAAATTTGGTACATTTGGTACCAAAACCAAGCTGGTTTATAGCTTTAGGTTCGCTACTGGGTCCAGTACACTTTCAGACGAACACCTAGCTGAACTATAGAACAGGCACGTATGGATAATTAAACAACACACACACACACACACTCGGAGGGGATTTTATTCACATATAAACAACGTGAGCACCAATTGCTCCGTAATGATGCTCATTAAAGGTCATTGAAATCATCATTACAAGGGTTTAATACAGAACAGTTCTCAAATGACTCGAACGAACCAGTCCGGATTTTTTTTTTTCCCAATTTCCGTTTTAAAGTCTCCTGCTTGTACCATTGGCATCTTCCCACCGCAGTGGCATTGAGGATGTATTTAAGGGTGTAATTGGATAAAGAATGCAGCTCTATCTGGAGGGCATTAGCTCAAGGTTTTCACTCCGGAGTGTGACAGCTACAAAGGTGTCAGTAAAGTCAGGTACTGATGGAGTTGAGAAAAAGCGAGAAGGCCTGGGGTGCAGTCAGTGTTCACATTCATCATGCTTAATAGGGTTTAGAGGGCACTGAAAAAGGTCGATCTTCCACACAGCAATGTGTTTGTGGGTTCTGGGAATTTTTTTTTAAGTAAAAGTTCCATCATTTGGATTTTCTTTTTCTTCTTCCAGATCTGGATCACTGCTGTGGAGCAGGGGGTGAAGGCTGGCACCTTCTTCTGGCCTGTGTAAGTTTGAATGTGCTCTTTCTTTCGATTGCCTTTGTAACTGTATCCCTGCCCTGGACCCTTCAAAATGTGTCCAACACCAATGTTCTCTTCTACGTTTCACTGAAAAGCCAAACAAAAAGCCTTAACCACACCGTTGACATTTCGAAGGATGGAAACATGCCAGTCGAAACCCCCCAGCTCGCACGGAGCATGTCGGCTAAACAACCTCCTCCTCATCTGCCCACAGCGGCCTGTTAAACGAGAGTCTGATTTCCTTGCATAAACACTTGCATGCGTAAACACGGCCAGCTTGGTTTTATGCACGATCGAGGAAAAAGACCCTCTCTAGTATCCTGGTAGCAATTTGTGTGAAAACGGCTTACATACACAAAGCAGGGTCCGTGTGCGTTCCGAGATCTTTCGCTCGAGGCCTATGTTTTATTCCACTTCCTGTGCTAGACTTGAAATGAAAAGCGTTTTTTTTTCCGTGCGGAAATACGAGTTTTCGGACCCTTGACCGGAACTTTTTCGAACTTTCATTCATTCGAACATTTTGCTGTTCCGGTTTTCCCGGGAAGACGTTTCTATACGTTTTGCTCATATTGTGAACTCGTACCATCAGGTCCATTAGTATTTTGTGTGTACGTCTGCAGAGGGATTCCACTGGAAAGAAGAGTGTTGACCATGCTCCAGTGGCTTAACCTCCCTGATGCAGAGAGGTCAGTGTATCTACAGCACCTGAATTCATATCACGTGGATGCTCACGACAAAAAAAACTAGTTTGAATGCTGACTCCTGAATTGGTTTGTGTTTCCAGGCCCTATGTGTACGCCATGCACTCTGGGCAAACTGACGCCTACGGCCACAAGCTCGGACCGGAGAGCCCTGAGGTGAGGAAAAACGTCCATCTTTTACTGGTTGGCCTCAACCACACGGACAAACATGAGCACTTCATGTTCCTTATGATCTAACAAAATGAACTTTTTTTCCGTCTTTCTGTATTTCCAGATGAGCAGCCCTCTGAAGGAGGTCGATAAGGTGGTCGGACAGCTGATGGATGGTCTGAAACAGATGAATCTCCATCGATGTGTCAATATCATCGTGGTCGGAGATCATGGTACCTTTCATTTGCTCTTTGGGGTTCCACCGTTAGTCAGAGCGTAACTACGACATCTGGTGGACGGATTAAAAGTCTGGTTGGAAGAGAATAGAGATAGAACGAGGTTTTGTTTAAGGAGCAGTGCCAGAACAGAGAAAAGTCTTGAAGCATGTCTTGGGTTCACTGGGAGATGGAGGAAGTGTGGTGGAGTTGTCACTATAGTCATGCATATGATGCATTGTTCTGCAACATTCCATTCCACAAAGACCAGGTTTTCAACACTTTTAACCCTGACTCCCCCCGCTCTCAGGGATGGAGGAAGCTCACTGCGATCGTACAGAGTTCCTCAGCTCGTTTTTGTCCACCACCGATGACCTCGTTCTGATCCCCGGCTCTCTCGGGAGAATCCGAGCTCGGAATCCCAACAACTCGAAGTGTAAGTAGATGGTGTGGTTGTTTGATTGTATATCCGATGGCAGGCGGTAACGCCATTTCTATTCTCTGTCTCTAGATGACGCAAAAGCCGTGGTGGCGAACCTGACAGTGAGTACGCATGCTCCTACATATATATATATATACATATAGCGACACACCTTTACGGCTTTGTGACTTGGTTTTTTTTTTTTTTGGATTGGACTTGTGTCGTAGTGTAAAAAGCCGGATCAGCACTTCAAGCCGTACCTGAAACAGCATCTTCCCAAACGCCTTCACTACGCCAACAATCGGCGCATCGAGGAGATTCACCTGATGGTGGAGAGAAAATGGCACGTGGCCAGGTGAGCTTTAATTATGAATCTGTTCACGATTCTTGAATAGGATTTGATGAAATCTGTGATTCTGGATTCAGTGGCTGAAAATCCAGAGTATGAACGCGATGTGAGATTGTTGATTGTTGTCATAAAAGAGAGGGAAAGAAATAGGGTTACAAGCATGATCTCGAAAAACTCACCATCTCCACATCCCCCAGTTACTAAGTGAGTGCAGGTGTGCCCAATTACACACACAACACACACACACACACATAGCGCCATCAAAAGGTCTTTGTGAAATATCGGTCTCGGTGACTTTCTCCTGGACTTCACGCAGTTGTTTTGTTCTAATTATTTGACATTTCATTATATTTTTTTATTACTTTTTTTTATTAAATTATAAACGTATTTTAAAGCACTTTCCGTTTCCAATTTTTTTTTTTTGTGGAAAACTTCAAATCCTGAAAGAAATACTTTCATTCCGGGTTTCGTTTCCGTCTATCGGCGATGCGCGATTTTGGTCAAAAGTATTTGATTTTTCCTTCCCGGACCGTCGCACGATTTTTTAGGACGTCCTCGTGTGCGGTAACCTGAAATTATTTCCGCTCCGTGAAGATCTGCTTCTTTCCATGGGTTGGATGATGCTGAAGATCTCCTGCTATAAACCCTGTTGAAACACCCCGTTGATCTAAACGTTCGGGATTAACGTTTTTCCTTACTGCTGTTCAAACCCTCAACTTTTAAATCTTATAAACATTCCTTGTGAGCCCACGCTGTAAATCCGTGAGGTCATTCCCAGCCATCTGAAAACATTCCATAAAGACGATGGAGATGAAGACTTACGGTGGGGTCTCTCTAAGCTGTTTGGCTTGGCATGCATCAGGGCCTGACTGAATGAGTTCTTTCAAACCGAACAGAGGCGTCTGATCAGTGGCACCAGAGCTGTGGAGCGACGGGTTTCTTCTGCAGTTGGAGGCTCCAGCATGAAGGAAGGATTTGAATCTTCTCCTTGATTGAAACAAGGCGAAAGCAGAAAGCTGGTGTGTGTGTGTGTGTCAAAGCGTTAAACTGTGTGCTGACTGCAGCAGGAAGACCACAGGATAACTCCGGACTTTATATATGTGTTGTGTGTGTGCGCGACAGGAAGCCTCTTGAAGGGAAACGGCATCCAGGAAAGTGCGGCTTCTCAGGTGACCACGGCTACGATAACAAGATCAGCAGCATGCAGGTACGTACCCGTGCTCTCGTCTCGTCTCATCTTTTTTTTTCCCGTGTTTCTTATCCGCTCTCTGTTTTTAGACCATTTTCCTCGGATACGGCCCGATGTTCAAATTCAAGACCAAGATCCCACCGTTCGAGAATATCGAGCTCTACAACGTCATGTGCGGTACGAATGCTATCCGTTGTGCTAATCGTCAATTTTCGGGAGATTCATTAAAATTCCTTAACCATCTCGATCACACAACCTTTGGCTTCCAGATCTCCTCGGTTTGAAGCCGGTCCCCAACAATGGGACTCATGGAAGCCTGAACCACCTCCTGAGAAATCCTGTTCACAAACCCGGCGTTCCTGAAGAGGTGTCCAAACCGACTCCGCTCGGGCCAGCGGGCGGCGTGACCGATGACCTGGGCTGCAGCTGCGACGAAAAAGTCAGTAGCAAAGCGAATTCAGGTTCCGTGAACCCGAAAGCGCGGTTTTTTTTTCTTTTCTTTTTTTTATTAAAACGGTAACGGATCATCACGTCGCTTCATTCCGTTTTTTTTTTCTCCTTTTTCAACATTTCCATTAGATTTATTTATTTATTGCTGCGAGTCGATCGACATCGACCCTTGTGTTCTGTTTCAGCCGAAAAAAAAAATTGACCTCTTATTGAAATCTAAGCGAACTTTTTATATTAACAACAAAAAAAAATGGTGGTCAGACTGAAATTCGTTCAAAAGGTTTGTTCGAACGTCGGATGTCCAAATTCACTCCGCATTCGATAAACAGATAAACAGCGACACCGGTGGCGATTTTGTGAATAGAACACAAGGGTTTAAAAAAAAAAAAAAAAAAAAAGTAAAGAAGCATGTTTTCTTCCTCCAAACAGTGCTCCTCACCTTTAATCTTTTGCAGTTGCGTTCAAAAAGTAGGGGGCAGAGGGCTTTGAAAGTGGCCCTGGTAAGAGCCTATAACCTGGAGTCACTGTGGCTGTGTCTCTTACAGAACAAAGTGGAGGAACTCAATCAGAGACTGAGACAAGTTATCGATGGTAATGCACGCGCTTGTGCGTCTCTATAAAGATTCCCCAATTAAAAAATGACAGACGCTTAATTTTTTAGTTTTTAAAGTGAGTTGTGTTTTTTTTTTCCACAGACTCCAAGAATCTTCCGTCCGGTCGTCCGGCGGTCATGTTCACCACCAAGTACAGCGTCTTGCACCACGCCGACTACATCAGCGGATACAGCGAAGCTCTCGCCATGCCTTTATGGACCTCCTACACGGTGTCTAAACAGGTACCATCCTCCCCAACACAATTAGAACCAAACGCGACCTCCGCACTCTCCTCCATTTCATATATCGACCGGGATCGTTTCCATTGGTAGTTTTTCTGCACGTTTCAGGTTGACGTCGGCGTCCTTCCCGACTCTCTGAACACGTGCGTGAGACCCGACGCCCGAGTTCCTCCGGCCTCCAGCCGCTCCTGCACCAGCTACCGAGCAGACAAGCAGATCTCTTACGCCTTCCTCTACCCGCCTCGTGAGTCTTTAATCGTCATGTATTTAATCACTGACGGGCAAAAGTATCGGGACACCTGACCCTTGAGATCTGACCTTGATCCTTTTAGATGAATGTCACCTACATCAGTACCTGAGAGTCTGATGGTCAGGTGTCCACAAACGTTTGTCCATATAGAATATGAGTTTTTTTCAATGTAAAAAATATATATAAATACTTTAATATAAAAGGGGCGGATTTTTTGTGTTTTTTAACAGAGTTGGCGTCCAGTAACGACGCGAGATACGAAGCCATGCTGATCACCAACACAGTGCCGATGTACCCAGCATTTAAACGTAAGTGTGTGTGTGTGTGTGTGTGTGTGTGTGTGTGGAAAACACTGCGGCATGATTCTCAGACTTGTCAGTAGTGAATTCTTTTTTGTCGGTCAGCAAAACGAAATTGTTCCTCGGGATCAAAGAACACAACAAAAACCCAGACGATATTTGGGTTTGTGCAGACATTTAGTGTAAACAAAAACAAGGCAGTGAGACACGAAGGAACCAGTACAATCTCCAAAAAAACCAGAATAACAATATTTCCAGACAAAAGTATTGGGACACCAGACTTTTCCAGCCGTTGGATGCAGGAGCATGAAATTGTTCCTTCTCCCAATCCTGTTCCAACGCTGCTCCCCATGGCGTAGGAAGATTTTGAAGATCTAAATGCACCTCAGGAACCTACCTGACTTTACACAAATCTCCACTAGAAGATCTAGTGGAACGTCTTCCCGGTGGACGGGAGCGCATTATAGGAGCGAATGGAGACGAAATGTGGGACGTTAAAAAGAAGCCGATCTCTTGTTGCGCAATGATGGAAACACAAATTAAAAAATAAAACACACACACACACACACACACACACACACACACACACACACACACACACACACCATATCTCCAGTGTTGGAGAAGGACATGAGGTATAGAAAAGACTTTACACATGGTTTTAGGTGTCTGCTTTCCATTAACTGGGTTGGAACAGGGAGCGCTGGAGTTTCCTTTGAAGACCTGCCACCTACAGAGTTCTCTCACTTTCTCTCTCTTTCTCTTTCAACTCTGTGTAATCCCATTTAATGGCTTCTCTAAATATCCCTCCATCTCTGTGTTTTATTTTCCATCCTCCTCTCCAGGCGTGTGGACATACTTCCAGAAGACCCTGGTAAAGAAGTACGCCAGTGAAAGGAACGGCCTTAACGTGGTTGTCGGTCCCATTTTCGACTACGACTTCGACGGGCTGAGGGACACCGAAGAGAAGATGAAACGGTGAGAAATGTTTCCACGGTAGACCAGGTCCTCCATCGGCGTGATGCCTTTGCCGAGTAACACCGTGAACGGCGTAACGTGTCGACAAAGTTTTCATTTTGCAGTTATAAAAAAAAAAAAAACACGGTCATGCGATGGATGATATCGTCATGCTGGAGAAGGTTTGAGTTTCCTAGTTGAAGTGACGGGAAAATTGAATGAAGAAATGATGTGGTGCAGAAAAATAAGGTGTCCCGATACTTTCGCTCGTATATTCTATGTAAAGCAATAAAATATTTACATCTACAGCAGAACCTGGTGAAAAAAATATCTGAAGTATGATGTGAAGTATGAGACATGGTTCACGCGACCTCTAGGGGTCTGCGGCGGTACTGCAGGGGGTAATTAACGTTAAATCACAGTTTTTGGTAAAAAAAAAAAAAAAAAATGGGTCAAAAATATTTGTCCACCTGACATTAAAAGGAAACGTACGAAACTCAAATCTATTCAAATAATAGACTGTGAACAACTTAATCAATTTTTATTCATTTGAATAGCAAAAGATATGTGTGTTATGATGCACAAATCTTTTTTTATTGTGTAAAAATCATAGAAATGGTGTTTTATGATTTTATGACTGGTTTCTATTATTATCAGTGGCTGATGCATTTTGTATCTGAGGGTCCCTGTTTCTATCGCCTAAGGGGTCCTCGATCTGGAAAACTTGCCTGGTCCGTCATTAAAATGTGCATGTTGTAAAGTGAAGTTGGGAATGTGAGTTTTAGCGTCTGTTGGCCGTCTGCAGGTACGTGAGCAGCTCCATGCCCATCCCTACTCACTTCTTCATCATCGCGACCAGCTGCCTGGACTACACCCACACCGTGGACTCGTGCACCGGCCCTCTGAGCACCTTCTCCTTCATCCTGCCTCACAGAGCGGATAATGACGAGAGCTGCAATGTAAGATAGACCAGTTTCTGACTTATTCTACTAAAGAAAATGGTTATTTGTTTGTCGTCACACAATTCAATTTGGCCACGAACCTCATCCAAGCCAAGCCTTTATCTTCAAGTTACACACAAAACACATGTTCATCATTTTCCATTCGATAGGAGCAGCAGGTTACAAGTAGAAGTTGGTCATTTGATTTATTTGAAGATGCTGCCATCTGGTGGCGAATGCAGGAATATTCTGTAATACGTGTGTGGGCGTTGTTTGTGTTTTTTCTTCTTGTCTCCTGCAGAGTTTGGAAGATGAATCCAAGTGGGTGGAGGAGCTGATGAAGATGCACACAGCACGAGTGCGAGACGTGGAAATTCTAACGGGACTCGACTTCTATAGGCGCACCGGCCGAAGCTACACAGAGATCCTCTCGCTAAAGACGTACCTGCACACGTACGAGAGTGAGATCTGAACCACTGCCATCCCTGCACTAATGTCTTACTCCTCTGTCAAATCCCACACCCTGATCCCAGACCTGTCCTGCCCCCTGACATCACACGGTTAGGTGTATATTTTTATACAAGCCTCCTTTCAGTATTTTGTAATGATGATGTAAAAATGTCGCTTTGTGTTCGTTCCAGCTGTGTGTGTGTGTGTGTGTGTGTGTGTGTGTGTGTGTGTGTGTGTGTTGGTGAGTGTGATTTTAAGAATGTGTGTGTGTGTGTGTGTGAGAGAGAAAGAAAATCCTGTACTGTATGTCCTAATGTAATGTCGCCTCTCAACACGTACCACTTTAGTGTGTGTGTTTTTGTATTGTTCCAAATGAATTTCTTGACATTAAACACTTTTGTACTTACGTTCTGATTATTTGTTTCGTGGAAACACAATCACCGCGTGGTCATTCGACCATTTAAACAAACCGCATTACACGATTCCGGCCACAAGAGGGAGCCAAAGTACCATAGTTAGTAATAATAATAAAACAACGTCTGTTTTTCACCTAAAATATCAAAACTTTTCCTATGGGTTTGATGAACAGTCTGAAAACCTTATACACACACACACACACACACACACGTGATGTTCTTCTCTGCTCCACCTGAAAGGAAAAGGTGTAGGTGTGAATCTGTGTTTTGAGCAGATGGTTGTTGTGGTTCAGTGTGAAGGTGCAGCTTCACCAGGTCCAACTCTTTTGGGCTTTTTACTCCTAAACACGTGAATCTGTGACGTCATATCATCATTAACAGCCTGGAAACAGTCAGATCAAAGATCAAGATCTGATTTCACATCCCAGTGGTTCTGTTCCCTCAGATATCATCATCTGTTTCCTCTCTTTATCTTTATCTTTATCCCCCCCCTTTTTCCCCTCCACTCTCTCTCTCTGTATCTCTCTCCCCTTTCCCCCCTCCCTCCCTCCCTCCGCTCTCTCTCTCTCTCTCTCTCTCTCTTCCCTTTCCCCCCTCCACTCTCTCTCTCTCTCTCTCATTCTCCTTCCCCCATTTCTCTCTCTCTCTCCCCATTACCGCTTCCTCTCTCCTTCTTTATCTTTCTCTCCCTTTCCTCTCTCCTCTTTCCCTTCTTCTCCCCTCTCTCTTTCTCTCTCTCTCTTCCCTTTCCCCCCTCCGCTCTCTCTCTCCTTCCCCCTATTTCTCTCTCTCTCTCTCCATTCCCACTTCCTCTCTCCCTCTCTCCTTCTTTATCTTTCTCTCCCTTTCCCTTCTCCTCTCTCTCTCTCTCTCTCTCTCTCCCCTCTCTCTCTCTCTCTCTCCATTCCCACTTCCTCTCTTCCTCTCTCCTTCTTTATCTTTCTCTCCCTTTCCCCTCTCTCCCTCTTTCTTCTCTCTCTCTCTCTCTCTCTCTCTCTCTCTCGCTCTCTCTCCTTCCCCCTATTTCTCTCTCTCTCTCTCTCTCTTTCTCTCTCTCTCTCCCCATTCCCACTTCCTCTTTCCCTCTCTCCTTCTTTATCTTTCTCTCCCTTTCCCTTCTCCTCTCTCCCTCTTTCTTCCCTTCTCTCTCTCTCTCTCTCTCTCTCTCTCTCTCTCTCTTTCTCTCTCTCTCTCCCCATTCCCACTTCCTCTTTCCCTCTCTCCCTCTCTCCTTCTTTATCTTTCTCTCCCTTTTCTCTCTCCTCTTCCCCCCCCTCTCCCTCTCCACTCTGCACGGTGTAAATATACACAGTAAACGTGCAGCACGTTATATAAAAGCGCTCCAGACCTGGACTTGGCTCCGCCCCGTCTCTCCATTGGCCGGGATCTATGGTAGTGGGCGTGGCTACGCGGTTCATTCACAAATCTCTGGAGCTGCCCCTCGAGTACACGTGTTAGGACCAACGCCAGGCTTGTTGCCAGATTGGGAATAAAAGTACACTCCTTTCAAAGGTAAAAAAAAATCCCGCAAACTCGTAGAAGTAATTAATTTAAAATATGATTGAATCTTTAATGTTTTAGAAGATCCAGGTGTCCTTTTACAAGTTGTACTTTCATGTAGATATAAATTAAATATAGGATTACGTCATATATCTTAGGAGTGAAATTAACCGATCTGGCCACAGAGGTTCTAGCGAGTGTCAAGTAAATAAATCAGTATTTTGGTAGAGGAATTGTGTGTGTGTGTGTGTGTGTGTGTGTGTGTGTGTGTGTGTGTAAAAGCACTTACTGCAGCAGAAGATCTCTACATGTACAGTCCACAGATCCATGAGGTTCCTGGGGAGGTTCAACTCAAGAACCATTTCACACTTAAGCCTCCATCAGGTCCAGTGATTATTGTGAACTATAATCAATAAACAATTAGTGGAGAAGATGAGGACGGGTTTTCTTCTGAGTCTGGTTCCTCTACAGGTTTCTTCCTCATACCATCTCAGGGAGTTTCCTTCACCACAGTCACCACTGGTTCACTCGTATTATTATTATTTAAGAACTAATTTATGCTGCTGTGAAGAACAAACTCATGTTACCGTATGAAGATTCATCATCATCCCAGAGCAGTTCATGAGGATGGAGGTGCAGTGACTGAGCAGGCCATG
>JBCEWE010000394.1:1052491-1054991 GCA_039877035.1 Silurus lanzhouensis
CGCAAATCCAGACGGAGGGGCGGAGCATGTCTCAGCCAATCACAGAGCAGCTTTTGAAGCGATTACAAACGTAACGTCGAACACGTTAGAGACTCGTTTGGGAAAATCCGAGGCCCTTAAATTTCAGCGACGTGTGTGTGTGTGTGTGTGTGTGTGTGTGTGTGTGTGTGTGTGTGTGTGTGTGTGTCCTTTACAGTAACTTGTCTATACGTATTTAAGTTTACCTCATCGGCCGACTGGTTCATGGAAAGCTGGACGAAAGCTTTATTTATTTCGATTTATTTAGAACCAGACGTGTTTATTATCCACCAGAACCACGACGACACCACACACAGAACCACGGCTTTCCTGTGTGTAAAATCTGGTCTTGTTTGTTTCAGAAAGAAGCTCATAGGAGAGGACGACTACAAAAGCCACAAAGTTTAATAGCAGTGTTATGAAATCCTTTCAACCATCGCTCTAGCTCCTCAGGGCTCCTCAGGGCTCCTCAGGGCTCCTCAGGGCTCCTCAGGGTTCTTCCTACTGTAATGATTAACGTGTAAAAAAAAAGCCCGGAACGCTCAGAAGTTGATTTAGCAGCAGACTCGTCCTCCTAACGGCACGTCACGTACGCGCTGTGGACACCTGACCTCTTTTTTGAACATCGAGAAGGTCGAAAACCAGCCCTCAAGCAGAAGATCTTCATCATCCAACCCACGGAAAGCAGATCTTCATGGTGCACAGTTTTCAGAACCATTTCTCATACACTATATGGACAAAACCCAAATCCATGAAGATCTGTTTTCCTGCTCATTTCTCTGAAATTCCAGGGATAAATGGCATCTCTGTGAAAACGTCCCGTCGTTCTTCACACTTTTCACGCGAGGAACGACGGGGCGGTTTCCAGGTCGCGTTCGGATCATAAAGCGGAAGATTCTCGGTCGATCTCGGGGGGCTTCTGACGTCCAGGTTCTTCTCTACAGTCATGTCAACGCAACAAGAGGTTTCAGAAGAAGAAGAAGAAAAAACAAAAACTGGTGGGGGTTATGGTGCGTTTCTGGAGGAACGGATTTCTTGAACCAGGGATGATGTTCTTCTCTCCTTCGCGCAGCGCATCAAGATTCCGTGGAGCTTCGAGTGTTTTGGAGAAGTTTAAGAGCAGATTGTTAAAACGTATGTAGACAAAAGCAAAGATCAGACGCGTCCAAGCGAAGAACGAAGGGACCCAAGAGCACGTGGAGAAACGTGAAGAAGTTTCTGCGAAGCGCCAAGAAAACGCGAATGAAGTTCTTCAAAAAAAAAAAAAAGGTGTAGAAACGCGGCGTGTGAAAAGGAAGAGTTGTGCAGATGAAGGTTCAGCTCTTTTATTTATTCTTATTTCCATTTGTTTTTTTTTTATTATTTATTTATATGAACTCCAAAGCAGGAAGTTTCTAGAAGAGGAGGAACTGGAATACGAATGGAAAGAAAGCAAAAGGAAACCCGTGCCTTTTCATAAAACAGGATACGTCCGTGCACTTTGTTTATTATGGGCGTGTTTACTTTTACACACATCTGCTTTAGAGTCCACTAGAACATTGGAGAATCGCGGAGTTCACGCCGACCCGTTCTTCTACTCAAATCCTTCATGTTTGGTTCCCGTCTTCTCTTCATTTGATTCGATTGTCCACCTTTTCACGATTTTCTACACGATTTTGTAACAAAGCGTTTTTGCACTTTTCATCCTCACTTCAGTTCCGCTCGCTTCATCCGTCTTTTCTTTGTGTGGTGTGTTTATTTTGGGTTTCTACTTTTTCTCAGTCTTTTAATAAACGATCTCTTTGGGAGATGATGTTCTGTAATTGGACGTTTGCGTGAGCTTCTGTTGAAACACACGGCTGTGATTGGTTAGATTTCCAACTAAAACGCACAACAGCGCTTCACATAGTCCAACGAAAAATCCACGTCTCGACTGGTTTGTTGGAGAATAAAGGTACATTATGATCTTCTGTACTGTAACTGGAAAGAGGAGTGAAGACCGGACACCTGAGCCCTGAGAGTCAAGCTTGAAGACCAGGCTGTTTATGGAGAAAGAGGTAAAAAAAAAAAAAAAAAAATTTCTACAAGTATACAATTCCAGTAAAACGTGGCCTCCACATGGAGTATTTAGGTTTCAATCCGGTGATCCTGGGTTCAATATTTCACTAAAATTGGTACATCGGTTTGTTTAATTCTACAGCAATATTTCTATTTGGTGGCAGGACGTGTAACAGGGTAAGAAAACAATACAACACAAAAATACATCAAGAAATCCTGAGGAAAACACGAGAATTTGTTATAAACTGAGGACATTTGAACACGGGCGACATCTGGTGGGGAAACAGTGGAAAAACATGGCGACACCAAAAAAACCCAGACTTTGTTACGAATAAATGTTGACGTAATTCCTTTTTTTTTTTTTTTTAAAGGCATTTTACAGCCTAAACATACAGAAAAATATATTAGAACGGAAACACACCAAACCTTGAAGAAGATGGGGTAG
>JBCEWE010000394.1:1059991-1084991 GCA_039877035.1 Silurus lanzhouensis
GAATGCGCCGTAACACCACACACACACACACACACACACAAACATCTCCCACCAGCTCTCCAACAAAACTGCGTTTATCAGCCTACACCAGCAGATGGTTGGGTCTTTGATGAAGTTCTGGTCGTGCAGCTTCCCACACGTTATTTCCATTCCGAGTTCTCTGAACTCATCCCACTCCACCGTCACCTCCGCCATGATTCGTCCATCACACCGTCCACGGATCCCAGTCCAATTCCTGAGTCTGATTTAAAGGGAAACCACACTCACACACACACACACAGCATCTTCCTCCATCTCCTGCTGAAACTGCATGGATCTTCATGCAGTTCCCTGATCTTCATGGAGCAGGTTTGGGTCTCCTGCTTCAGCTAAAGAGCTCTATATTCGAAGACGTCTGATACGATCGTGTGCCTCCAAGTTTTGTGGGAACAGTTTGGAGAAGAACACTACAGCACACACAAGAGCACTTCCCTTCATCCAGAAGAAGTTGGTGTAGATGTGGTGAGATGTGGGGCGTATCTGAGATCAGTGGAAGTCACCCAGGACCTGCTCTGGAGCTCCGCTGTGTAAAAAAAAGGGAATAAATCAACACACACAATCGATTCTCTGCTCTCGAGTGATTTCATGACCACGTTCTCGATTGATTCCTGTCACTGAGTGTGGAGGAGAAACTGAACCTCCACGCCGTGGTGTGAAGATCAGTGTCCATCATCAACCGTGTGATCTTTCTGTTCATATCGCTCTTACTGTTGGAACACGACGTCTCGTCTCTCTCACACACACACACACACACACACACACACACACACACCAAATCACTGAACCATTTAATTACCTTCCTCAGCCATTCCTTCACACACACACACACACACACACACACACACACACACACACACCTGTTTATTTACTCATCCCCTCTCTCACCTGTTCATTTACTCATCCCCCCTCTCACCTGTTCATTTACTCATCACTCTCTCACCTGTTCATTTACTCATCACCCTCTCACCTGTTCATTTACTCATCACCCTCTCACCTGTTCATTTACTCATCACCCTCTCACCTGTTCATTTACTCATCACTCTCTCACCTGTTCATTTACTCATCCCCCCTCTCACCTGTTCATTTACTCATCACTCTCTCACCTGTTCATTTACTCATCCCCCCTCTCACCTGTTCATTTACTCATCACCCTCTCACCTGTTCATTTACTCATCACACTCTCACCTGTTCATTTACTCATCACTCTCTCACCTGTTCATTTACTCATCCCCCCTCTCACCTGTTCATTTACTCATCACTCTCTCACCTGTTCATTTACTCATCACTCTCTCACCTGTTCATTTACTCATCCCCCCTCTCACCTGTTCATTTACTCATCACCCTCTCACCTGTTCATTTACTCATCACCCTCTCACCTGTTCATTTACTCATCACCCTCTCACCTGTTCATTTACTCATCCCCCCTCTCACCTGTTCATTTACTCATCACCCTCTCACCTGTTCATTTACTCATCACCCTCTCACCTGTTCATTTACTCATCCCCCCTCTCACCTGTTCATTTACTCATCACCCTCTCACCTGTTCATTTACTCATCACCCTCTCACCTGTTCATTTACTCATCCCCCCTCTCACCTGTTCATTTACTCATCACCCTCTCACCTGTTCATTTACTCATCCCCCCTCTCACCTGTTCATTTACTCATCACCCTCTCACCTGTTCATTTACTCATCACCCTCTCACCTGTTCATTTACTCATCCCCTCTCTCACCTGTTCATTTACTCATCACACTCTCACCTGTTCATTCACTCATCCCCCCTCTAACCTGTTCATTTACTCATCACCCTCTCACCTGTTCATTTACTCATCACCCTCTCACCTGTTCATTTACTCATCCCCTCTCTCACCTGTTCATTTACTCATCCCCCCTCTCACCTGTTCATTTACTCATCACCCTCTCACCTGTTCATTTACTCATCCCACCTCTCACCTGTTCATTTACTCATCCCCCCTCTCACCTGTTCATTTACTCATCACCCTCTCACCTGTTCATTTACTCATCACTCTCTCACCTGTTCATTTACTCATCCCCTCTCTCACCTGTTCATTTACTCATCCCCCCTCTCACCTGTTCATTTACTCATCACCCTCTCACCTGTTCATTTACTCATCCCCTCTCTCACCTGTTCATTTACTCATCCCCCCTCTCACCTGTTCATTTACTCATCCCCTCTCTCACCTGTTCATTTACTCATCCCCCCTCTCACCTGTTCATTTACTCATCCCCTCTCTCACCTGTTCATTTACTCATCCCCTCTCTCACCTGTTCATTTACTCATCACCCTCTCACCTGTTCATTTACTCATCACCCTCTCACCTGTTCATTTACTCATCACTCTCTCACCTGTTCATTTACTCATCACTCTCTCACCTGTTCATTTACTCATCACTCTCTCACCTGTTCATTTACTCATCACCCTCTCACCTGTTCATTTACTCATCCCCTCTCTCACCTGTTCATTTACTCATCACTCTCTCACCTGTTCATTTACTCATCACCCTCTCACCTGTTCATTTACTCATCACTCTCTCACCTGTTCATTTACTCATCACTCTCTCACCTGTTCATTTACTCATCACTCTCTCACCTGTTCATTTACTCATCCCCCCTCTCACCTGTTCATTTACTCATCCCACCTCTCACCTGTTCATTTACTCATCCCCCCTCTCAACTGTTCATTTACTCATCCCCTCTCTCACCTGTTCATTTACTCATCACTCTCTCACCTGTTCATTTACTCATCCCCTCTCTCACCTGTTCATTTACTCATCCCCCCTCTCACCTGTTCATTTACTCATCCCCTCTCTCACCTGTTCATTTACTCATCCCCCTCTCACCTGTTCATTTACTCATCCCCTCTCTCACCTGTTCATTTACTCATCCCCCCTCTCACCTGTTCATTTACTCATCCCCTCTCTCACCTGTTCATTTACTCATCCCCCCTCTCACCTGTTCATTTACTCATCCCCTCTCTCACCTGTTCATTTACTCATCACCCTCTCACCTGTTCATTTACTCATCCCCCCTCTCACCTGTTCATTTACTCATTACTCTCTCACCTGTTCATTTACTCATCCCCTCTCACCTGTTCATTTACTCTTCACCCTCTCTCACCTGTTCATTTACTCATCACCCTCTCTCACCTGTTCATTTACTCATCCCCTCTCTCACCTGTTCATTTACTCATCACTCTCTCACCTGTTCATTTACTCATCACCCTCTCTCACCTGTTCATTTACTCATCACTCTCTCACCTGTTCATTTACTCATCACCCTCTCACCTGTTCATTTACTCATCCCCCCTCTCACCTGTTCATTTACTCATCACTCTCTCACCTGTTCATTTACTCATCACCCTCTCTCACCTGTTCATTTACTCATCCCCTCTCTCACCTGTTCATTTACTCATCACTCTCTCACCTGTTCATTTACTCATCACCCTCTCTCACCTGTTCATTTACTCATCACTCTCTCACCTGTTCATTTACTCATCACCCTCTCACCTGTTCATTTACTCATCACCCTCTCTCACCTGTTCATTTACTCATCCCCCCTCTCACCTGTTCATTTACTCATCACCCTCTCACCTGTTCATTTACTCATCACCCTCTCTCACCTGTTCATTTACTCATCACCCTCTCACCTGTTCATTTACTCATCCCCTCTCTCACCTGTTCATTTACTCATCACCCTCTCACCTGTTCATTTACTCATCACTCTCTCACCTGTTCATTTACTCATCCCCCCTCTCACCTGTTCATTTACTCATCACCCTCTCACCTGTTCATTTACTCATCACCCTCTCACCTGTTCATTTACTCATCCCCTCTCTCACCTGTTCATTTACTCATCCCCTCTCACCTGTTCATTTACTCATCCCCTCTCACCTGTTCATTTACTCATCCCCTCTCTCACCTGTTCATTTACTCATCCCCTCTCTCACCTGTTCATTTACTCATCCCTTCTCTCACCTGTTCATTTACTCATCACTCTCTCACCTGTTCATTTACTCATCCCCTCTCTCACCTGTTCATTTACTCATCACCCTCTCACCTGTTCATTTACTCATCCCCTCTCTCACCTGTTCATTTACTCATCCCCTCTCTCACCTGTTCATTTACTCATCCCCTCTCTCACCTGTTCATTTACTCATCACCTCTCTCACCTGTTCATTTACTCATCACCTCTCTCACCTGTTCATTTACTCATCACCTCTCTCACCTGTTCATTTACTCATCCCCCCTCTCACCTGTTCATTTACTCATCCCCCCTCTCACCTGTTCATTTACTCATCCCCCCTCTCACCTGTTCACCCTCAGGTAGAAAAATGAATGTTTGTATATTATAACTCTTTCTCTCTCCTGTGTTTCTCGTCTGGTTTCTCAGCCATGTTTGACAGAGACAATAAAGGCGGCGTGAACTTTAACGAGTTCGCCGGCGTGTGGAAATACATCACCGACTGGCAGAACATCTTCCGCACCTACGACCGCGACAACTCAGGCTTCATCGACAAGACCGAGCTGAAGCAGGCTCTCACCGGCTTCGGTAAGCAGCATCACGCTGACGATCCGTGACGGATATTTGAATAGAATGGAGATTGACACGGCAGAGGTAGAGCTGCGTCTTCCTGCAGACGCACCAGGAAAAAAAAAACGTCTTTTTTTTACCATGATGAATTTCGTGTTGAGGAAATTCCACCATGTGTTTATTGTATTGATGTTGATTGACGTCTCTCTCCAGGTTACCGTCTCTCAGATCAGTTCTATAACACGCTGATCGACAAATTTGACCGGCAGAGGAAAGGACAGGTGGCTTTCGATGACTTCATCCAGTGCTGCATTGTACTACAGGTGAAACTCTGCACCGCACCACGAGAATAAAAAAAAACGAATTTTAATCGTATTAAAAACGCATATTCTTCTCCCCCCAAATCCCCATTTAGAGGCTTACCGACGTGTTCCGGAGATACGACACGGACCAAGACGGCTGGATCCAGGTCTCCTACGAGCAGTACCTCTCGATGGTCTTCAACATCGTATAGCACAAACCAAGCACACACACACTCCAGTGCCAAACACCACGTCTGTCTCTTACGACTGGTCTTCCACCAGGGGACACCACACACACACACACACACACACACACACACACACACACACCTCGACTAAGCGTCATAGGACTTGGTTTTTGTTGGATGTTTTTTTTTTTCTGTCTGTCGTCCAATTTTTTTTTGTCGTCTTAAAAAAAAAAAAAAAAAAAAAAGGAGTAACGCTAGAGTCCCTTTTTTCATCTGAAAAGATCTCCGCATTGTAAAACCGCGTCGCAGTACCGTCCGCATGCATGCCTCCGAATCGTCGTCACCAGCGTCCGAGCATGATCGTACCCGCGGGGGGTTTCTGCGCTGAAGCCACGTTCACAGTGAGAACTTTTCACAAGCGCAGGAACTTTTGGATGCTCCTGTGCATGAAGCTTTCCAGCTGCAACAATGCTTTATTAAAAAAAAACAAAAAAAAAGGTCTGTTTTCGGCTGTCTGACTTTCTATAAGAGCTGCATGTACACACACACACACACACACACACACACACACACACACACACACACACACACACACACACAGTGAGGCCCAAACCTGTTCCATGATGAAGTTTTTTTTTGTACATTATCCATGCGTGTTGTACTGAGAGGGGATTCTGCACATCGCTCTCTTGAAGGGCAGCCGCCGAATGCCATCAGTGGAAACGTGATCCTCTGAGGCTCGTCTGTAAAAATGCCCCTGTGCTATAATGATTGTGTGTTATATTGGTACGAGTCGGTCTTTATGCGTTAGATCAGAGCAGTGCTGCATGTGGTTTTCCTCCACTGTGCACAGCCTGTACATCAGCAGGAGAAGAACAGAGCAGAACAGAACAGAACTGAACGCAGTGCAGGTTTTACACACTGCAGTGTTATTAACAGGGCACTGGGGGGTGAGGGGGGTGAGGAGGGTGGGGTGGGAGGGCTGTGGGGGTGGGGTTTTGTTCTTGAGTATGTCCTTGTGGCTCAAAAGCATGAAGCCCAGCGTACACAGGGTACAAACAAACCACTAAATATCTGATTTGATACCTGATACCTGATCATGCACGTGTGTGTGTGTGTGTGTGTGTGTGTGTGTGTGTGTGTGTGTGTAAGATTGGGAATTGTTCAGGTTCCATTCAAATGTGAATTTTAAGCTTCAGTGTATAAAAATGTATCCCAGTAAATATGAATATAATAAAAAAAACATGTTGAATCAGGGTTTAGTGGAGGAGTGAAAAAGGATAGAGGGATCTGTGGTAGAGGATGGAGAGATCAGTGGGGGAGTGGTAGAGGAAAGAGGAAGCAGTGGAGGGGTGGTAGAGGATGGAGAAATCAGTGGTGGAGTGGTAGAGGATGGAGGAATCAGTGGAGGAGTGGTGCAGAAGGATGGAGGAATCAATGGAGGAATCAGTGGAGGAGTGGTAGAGGATGGTTTGATGCATAGTAGAGGATGGAGAGATCAGTGGAGTGGTAGAGGATGGAAGGATCAGTGGAGGAGTGGTAGAGGGTGGAGCATGGGTAGAGGATGGATCGATCCATAGTAGAGGATGGAGGGATCAGTGGAGGAGTGGTAGGGGATGGAGAGAACAGTGGGTGAGTGGTAGAGGAAGGAGGGAGCAGTGGAGGAGTGGTAGAGGATGGAGAGAACAGTGAGGGAGTGGTAGAGGATGGAGGGAGTAGTGGAGGAGGGATCAGCTGCAGATCCAGGGAGAAATTCACACCCGAGATCTGTTGAAGATCAGTTGTAATTCCAAAATCCACCACGAGGGCGGAGAATCCTCACTAAAGACCTGTTATGGACCGGGTCACACACTAGGGGGGGCTGTTGAGAAAGATTTGAGTACAGATTTAATAAGGAGAAAATGGAATCATGACATGGAGGATGCTGGAATGTGAAGGACAGAAATGATGTGCATGGAGTCAAATCTGTTCCCTTAAAGACATCCAGAACTAATTAATGCACACGGTTTATAACCGAAAAAACCAGTTAATCACAGAACCACCCTTGCTTTACTAAAGGAGTTGAAGGTTTAGAACTTAAGGGCCCATCAGCTTATGACTAAGATGAGAAGATGAACAAGTCCAACATCTTATTCACAAATCTTCTACCGTTCCAGTGGTTCTCCACTAAACACCAGAGTGGGGATTCTGTCCATGAAGGCCCTGTCGTGTTTTTAATTAGGATGAAGGAGGAGTATTGCGGAGAGTGACCTCATTTTCCACACACCGCCTTTTCTGTTGGAGCCATGACTCACTGTCAGGATCGAGGATCTGCTCTCAGGGAACAATGGAATGTAACACTGGTCTGCAGAAACACCATCAGCATCGTTTCAGCACCGCTGTGGGAAATTTCAGACTATAAACTTTTCAGCTCGATTTAGTTGTAGAACAGTTTCCTTTGAGCAAACTATGATCTCAGAGAGCATTCGAGAATACATTCACTTTTAGTAGAACAACAAAAAGAACAACAGATTTTCTCATAACGAGGTCTTTGGATGCATGAAATTTTTCCTGGTCCACATACAGAGATCTCTGATTACACGCAGAAGGTAAATCTGATTTCAAACACTAGGTGTCGCTAAAACGCATAAATAATTCGTTTCAGGTTCGTTCGGTAAAAAATATAGTTATTCTAGAAATCAACACTGATGCCCAAAGCGACAAAAGCAGCCCACGTCACGTGTCAGGAACTCGGTTTGTTGTGAAGCAATCCTCCTGGAATGAGGCACGAGCCCATCGTGTGAAATAGCAGTGTTCAACAACCTCCATAAACAATAAAAAACATTCTTGGAACTTCAATAATCCACTGACAGGCCAACAGGCTTCACGCATAAGTTCAACATTACACACGTGGGTTTAAATGAGCACACGCTCTAGAATCTCTCCAAGAACATCTCCGCACCCTGAACCACTCCGAGGAAGAAACCGGAGGAGAGAGCAAGCTTCAACAAGAAGGGAGCGTTGAAAGAACGAAATCTTTGGACTGGGAAAAGCGTAAAGCTGGAGGCTGGAATTCAGGACGTCCAGGAGAACAGCCAATCTTCAGGATCCACCCTTGAAGAGAAAATGGTCCGGAGTGAACTGGTGAAGGAGATCTCCATGTGTGTTTCTCTGCCCATTGAGGTGATGAGTCCTGACCAGGAGGTCTTCCCTTTCCTGAAGACCACACTGGCAGATCTGGGTATTGACGAGTGAGTGCTTTAAATGATGGATCACATGAACCTTTTTTCGAGGTGAGATGTTGTGCTGCTACCTGTTGTGTTGACGTGCAGGTCCGCGGTGAAAGAGCGGGTGGTGTTGGTGGACACCAAGCGCACGCAGGTCAGGAGCAAATCTGGGAAACTGAAAGAGAAGGAGGTGTCGGTGCTGGAGATACGAGTGAAAGCACGAGTTCCTGGGCAAAGCGACTGCAAGGAGGTTCTTTACAGCACCGAGTCCCACACCGACCGCTTGTACTGCCGCAGCGGCATCTTCTTCGTCCCGTGGGCGCACTCGGGTGAGAAGATCCTCAAGATACCACGGATCACCTCATACATACGTGAACAAACCCAGCACACACACACTCAACATAATAACCCTAACACACTTTTTTTTTCTGCATTGCAGATGAGCGCGAGCCTGTAGAACTCACGCTGGCTTTGGAGGAACAATCTCACACCACAACGGAGAAGAAGAAGTCAGAAGATCAGATTCCAGCGCAATAATAATAATAATAATTAAAAAAAATCACACGATGTGTTTCAGGTTTTCAAAATTCTTTTTTCTTCCACACATTTGGGTCATTTGGGATTTTATTAAATCCATGTGAAGGAAACATCTCCAAACTCTGGTTACAATCACAACATGGAGAAAGGGACATGTTCTTCTGCGGAATATGAGGGAGAAGAAGTGAGGAACATGCTGTGGTACTTTCTATAAATATAGAGGCTTCTTCAAGAACCTTTTTATGAAACGATGTGTTCGGAGATAAAACGTTAAACATCTGAGGGGGGGGGGGGTTTGGAGGGGCAATAATAAAACACTGCAAAACAAACAGTGTGTGTGTGCGTGTGTGTGCGTGTGTGTGTGTGTGTGTGTGTGTGTGTGTGTGTGTGTCGAAGTCACTGCATGATAAATATCTGCTATGGGAGAAAAGAAACTTGAACTTTGGCTCAGTGATCCGATTAGGACGCAGCGACGACGGCGGCGGCCATCTTTGTTCTTTGCTCGGCAGGAAGTGACATCACAGCGCTCTCAAATTCCTGAGTGTGGCGTTCATTGATGTCCCTCAGCAACATGACCAGGGTGTTCTGGGTGTCTGAAAACAATAAAGCAGATAAATCGTTCCTATTGGCTGATCAGACTCGCATATTATTATAATAATGATGACACAAGACAGGATCTGCGAGTCCACCACCACCCTCACCTGCGTCGATGTCCTTCGTTCCTAGGACGTGAGCTGAGGCACGGAGGATCGGCTTCACGTGGCTGACGAGCTGCGGTGAGAAACACACGTGAGATCAATACACCGAAGGTAATCGAGGGCACGAAAGCACGAGACGGAGCGGATCATTACCAGCGCTGGGTTATGGGAGTAGAGGAACGCCAGGCAGCTGTACACCGTCTTATTTTCCTCCAGATCTTCCTTCAGAGGCAGACGTTCCAGAAGAGCAGGGAGAACCTTATCACGACACACCGGTGTATTAATAGAAGGATATTAATGACGTCTATTAAAAGGATCATGAGCCCAAAACCTACTTTTCTCTTCAAATTCATTAATTAATTAATTGAAATCCTGAGAGCCAATCAGAACCGAGCGTGCTCTTCCCTGATTGGTGGGTCGGTTAAAGTCGTCCCAAATGGTAAAAATTCAGTAAAAGTACAAAAGTGCTGGGATTAAACTCAACAACTGAACATCTGCTGCACATTGATGAAAAAACACGCATGTTCTCCGGTACCTGCTCCAGAGGAACCCCCTCGGTGTGGCTCATGATCATCCTGCACAGCGCGGCACACAGATTATCGATCACTCTCCTGTCCGGTTCCTTCAGCAGCAGGTTGGAGAAGAGAGACAGCATCATGGGGTAATCGCTGTGACACGGAGCTGAGGAAAAGCAGCACGATACGCTGAACTACACAAACCGTGGCGAACATCTGAGAAGGATACGAGAAGATGATGGGTCCCGCAGCCTGCGCGAGAGCTCCCAAGCCGAACACGGCGTTATTGCGCACCTCCGCGTCGCCGTCTCTGACGGCGGCCACCAGCACCGGCAGCAGCCGATTGGACAGTTTTCCCGCCACGGCCCTGCCCCCGGACACGCCCACTAGAGAGTGCAGGGTCTCGCTCAGCGTGCCCACGGAGAACGAGCGGTCCGCCACGGTGCAGGAGGACTTCTGCAGACATCGGAGATAAATCAGGAAAATCGCAGACGTCTGGTGGATTTATCGCAGACGGAAAGAAAGACTCACGGCTTTGTTTATGATCAGAGGCAGAAGATCATTCAGGTGGGAATAAAAGGTTTCTGCTGGAACCGCTGAAGCCAAGACGGGAATTCCCTCTCCGGCAAACTCCTGCAGCATGGCATCATACTCCGCCTAACACACACACACACACACACACACACACACACACACACACACACACACACACACAGATCTCATTGAGCTCAGAGAGCATCTCTGACTAACATATACACAACAGGAAGCAAACAAGAACCTGCTGTTCTTCATCATCATCGTCTCCTCCTCCATCCTGACACACGGTCTGCGACACACACACACACACACACACACACACACACACACACACACACACACACACACACACACACACACTTCATTAAGGTACATTCATTTTTAGAATCCAATCGTTTTTTTAAAAATGTAAATACAGTGGAGCCTGAAGATCTCAAACCAGGCTGGTCCTTCTCACCTTCTTCTTCAGAACGTCTCGGATGGCATGGCTGACCTCGGCCAGCCTCTCCGGGGTCTTCAACGCCTCCCCCTTGCACGACTTGATGACGCCGTTCATAGCCTCTAGGACTCCCATGACGACTTGCCGCTCGCGCTCCTTCTTCACTGCCTCCAGGAAGCAGGGCATCACCACGTCCAGGAGCTTCTGCAGCGCTACCAACACAGACGGGTGGAAATAAACAGAAGAGTATGGAGGGGGGTGAGGTGGGAGGGGGTGTGTGGGAGGGGGGGTTACCCTGATGATTAGCCTCAGTGGGATTTTCCTGCCACACTTTGTGCTGAGCTCGGCAGAACTGACCCAGAGCACCGAATGCTGCTTTCCTCACGTTCTCATGTGGAAACTAACACACACACACACACACACACACACACACACATTAAACAATGCAGGTTTGTCCCGTGCTTCAGTCTGAGGCTGAGATACAACTTACATCACAGAGACCAAAGACCTGCTCAAAACTCGTCTCCAAGAAGGGCTGAAACGCAGCACTGCGAGAAAAGAAGAGAAGAAGAACGAGGGAATATACGTGTAAATGAAAAGATCCACCATAAACGAGCACGTTCACGTCGAACCTGGCTTCTCCTCACCCGGTGTTGAAGGCGATTTCCCCCAGGGCGTCGCACGCGTCCTCCTTCTCGTCGATGTACGCGTTCTCCACGCTGAAGCTACAGAACAAAAAACGTCAATCTCCGCGAGCTCTCAAAGAACCGAGAGAAGAGAAAGACAAACCCACCCGGAAACGTCCTCCGCCTCGTTCTCTCCATCGTCTAACACGGCGTCGCCTTCTTCATCATCATCATCATCGTCCTCATCCAGGAGAACGAACTGCTTGTCCTCCTCGAGATGAGTCTGGAATAAAACAGGAGGGAGATGTTTGTGGTGTTAAAGATCCACGTGCGACCCGAAAGCGGAACCGACGCACTAACCGTCACGCCCTCTGTAGATCTCAAGGACATGAGCATCAGTGTTGTGACCGCGGTCAGATGAGGGTCCACACTTTCTGGACTGATGGTGGACACGGCGGAGAACAGGCTGTACCTGAGAGAAACACAAGAGTTGTTCCTCTAGACATCACCTCAGGTTTGATCTCAGATACAAAAACGAACGCGGTTCCTACGTGCAGCGGCGCAGGTCTGGATCATCCACGGCGTCTGTGAGGTTCAGACCGAGCTGCACGCATTCCGCAGCCAGCGGTCCGAACACGTCCTTCCCGACGGTGCGCGCCAACACCGACAGCGTGTCTGCAAAGAGAGAGAGGTGAAGGAAGGAAGAGCGGAGGAGTAGAACACGTTGACTGAAGACGTACCCAAAGCCTGCGTCTGCAGTGACCTCATTTCATCTCGCGTGTCCGTCAGGAAACCCTTCAAGCTCTCGATCACGGGGGGGAAATACGGCACCAGCATCTCTTTGGCGGCGTTCGCTGAGGAACAGAAGATTTTATGAGGAGAGTACGAGAACGTTTTCGGGCGGAGAAATGCGTTAAAACCGCCGCGAGTACCGATGGCGCCAATGGCGCTGACGGAAAGCTCCTTCAGCTTCAGGTTGGTGGTGGTGTTCAACGCTGACAGCATGGTCTCCATAAGAGTGGGCAGGTAAGACTGAATATCTTCATCTGATCAACACACACACACACGGGTCATATTAGCTACATAAACACGAGCTCACGCCAGCGCGTAGGTGTTTCCCACGTTCCTACCCAGGTTCTCCAGGAAGTTCTCCAGGGCGTAGAAAGCTTTGGTGACATGGCCGATTCTGGTCTCGTTCAGAGAAGACAGGTATCCCAGTAACAGTGGCATTAGCTCCGTGTGGTATTTACTGACCTCGGGCTAAAACACACACACACACACACACACACACACACACACACACACACACACACACACACACACACACACACACACACACACACACACACACACGTCGCTCATGTGAAGCCTTTTCCATGTAGAACTTCATGATTAAGACGTACCTGCAGGAACTCGGAGAACTGCCCCAGAGCGAAAAGCGCCGCGCTGCGCACCACCTGCTCGGCGTCCGACAGGCTGCGGCACACGGTCTCCAGCATGGACGACAGCAACCTGAGACACAACCAACCAACGCGGGTTTGCAGACATCTTCTCCCTTCGTGTGTGGAAGTGTTGGAATGCGTCTTACTTGGTGCGGATGTGGTCGGCGCAGCCCTCCGCCAGCACGGCGAGACACATGAGACCTCCCTTCCTCTCGTACGCGTTCTCGCTGGTCAGGCAGGCCTGAGTCAGGGGCATCTACAGAGCAGGAACACCACGAGGTTCAGGAGGAACATTTCCCGTACAGCAGAAGAGTGCAGGTAAAGAACAATCCTGGAGGTTGATGTTCTCACTTACCAGTTGGTTGAAAAGTTTCTCAGGTGGCATGTGAAGGGCCATGGTGTCAATCACCTGAAATGTGGAGATCATCAGCTCTCAAACATCTGCATCTGCTGCGAATAAATACATCACTGCGAGGCGTACCTGAGCGGCGAAGTGTTTGGGACTCTGACTGTCATCGTCACCTTCTGCCTTCTCCTCGTCCTCGGGGTCCTCCTCACCAGGGGGAGGTGTTGCACACAAAATGGGAAACACCACTTGTAGGATCGGGGCCAGAAGCTTCTGCTTTAACACGGTCTTAAAGAGAAGAAGAAATTCGCTGTAGTGAGTTCGGGTTCTTGGTAGGACGTCATCACATCAACGTCCATCGAGAAGAAACGAGGACGTGAGCGTACCTTGCTCTTGAGCCGAACGAGGAGAGCGGTACAGGACAAGGCTTTGACACGCAGGGAACCGCTGAGGGAAACATCTGCGCTCACCTTCAAGAAAAGAAAACCGGTTTAGAGATCAGATGTTCACACCCGGGGTGGTGGTGGTGAAGGGGGGGGGGGGGGAGTACGGAGAGCTCGCTCAGACCCACCTCCAAAAAGAAGCGCACCAGTTCAGGAACGTGCGAGACCACGATAGAGACCTCGCTCTCCATCAGCTCATCGAACACCTCCATCGCCTCGCTGGCCTGATCCTGCAACACAACACCCACAGAAGTTCAGGTGATGGAACGCTGAAGACCGAGTGGTTAGCGTGTGATGAATACGCAGGACCCCAACCTGGTCAGCCTGGACGAGGTGTTTCAGAGCGATCAACAGTTTCGGGATTAACGAGCGCATCAGGTTCTGAAAAACAGAGGACACAAAATCAAATCTGTAACCAGAAGAACTTCTGTTGGTGGAGGAACGAGCCGTGACTGACCATCTCCTCTGTGCCGGTGTAGGCGGTGATGGCAGTGAGGGTGAGGATGCAGTAATATAAGGCGGTGGTGTTGGTCACATCCTGCAGCACAACACCGAACAGCTGGAGCAGCTGCTTGTAGTGGGGTTTGAAGGGCTCTGGATTGGATTCCACCACTTTGCTCAGCAACAACAAACCCACCTAGAAAAATTAAGAAGAATAAAAAACAAATCGTTCAGTTTTCAGCCTACAGGAGCAGCTTGGGCTTTATACTGACACCTAGTGGTGTAGCATTGGTACTACAGCTATTTTTGTCTATTGAGAAAATGACTGTTCAGTGCTGGCAGATGTGCACAGATGTGCACAGATGTGCACAAATAGGCAGAGAACTTCACTGTTTAGTCCTGATAATAAAGCTTGTGACTTGTAGAAGATATCTGGCCATAAATGTGATAAAAGCGTTTATAAATCGACACTGAGGAGATGAGAAGCTCTGAGTTTCTTTCACGAGCACTGTGTTTGTTGGCCTTCGATTTCATGTGATGTCTGCGTGAACTTTACCTGCCTGTCGTGGGGGTCGGTGCTGCTGGTGGACTCGGTCAGCAGTGCGAACAGTGCAGGCCAGCGGTCAGGTGTTTCATGTTTCACCATCACAGCACTGAGCTGAGACAGAGAGTAGCGCACTGTGTGCCTTAACACGAGAACCACAAGAGGAAAAACAGATCCATAAACCAGCTCGATAAATACACCATCATCATCATCATCATCATCATCATCTCAAAACCAGAGAGAGAGAGACGTACTGTGTCTCCTGGTGGAAAGCTCGCAGGACCACCTCCTTCAGACTGGAGAAATAAATCTAATGTTTAATAAGAGTTGTGTGTGTGTGTGTGTGTAAATGTAAACATCACAAGAACATCAAGAAGAGTTGAAACCTTTCTCTGTGCTCAGGACTGATCTTCTTCCAGTGCTTCTTCACTCTCATCCTCAACATCACCACCGCTGACTGTCGGATCTAAAAAAACACAGAGAACCAGTTTTAAAGTGTAAAAGTGAGAAGATGTGAAGTGAGAAGATGTGTGAAGTAGTGAGATGGAAAAGCAGCTCCCACCTGTGGATCAGTGGATCCAGTCATGACCGCACACAGAGCAGGGATTATAGCAGGGTCTTTGAAGGCCTGCTTCAGCTGAGCAGTGGCCTGAAATCATCATCATCATCATCATCATCATCATCATGACCTTCTGAACCCCCCCACACATCAATATCATATCATATAAACCAGGTCCACTGGACCATACCTGCTGAATCACCGCATTATCAGGGAGTGTGAGCTGCGCCAAGATCTTCTCCAGGATCTGCTCCAGTCCCTCAGACATGTCGGCTTTATCAGGAATAAGTTCTAGTGAGAGCACAGAGTTTCACCACCGTCCTGGAGGAAACCTACAGCGGCACCGGGAGAACACGCGGACGGGAGAAGCCGGCTTCTTAAAGAGACAGCAACTTTTACAGACAGGAAACAGCGACATCTTCAGTCCCGGAGAGGTACTGCAGCTGCTACTCTGATTTATCATTGAGGATATTTGAGAGTAGTAGATTAATAGTTTAAACACACACACACACACACACACACACACACACACACAGTGATAATGCGGTGATGATGGGCTGTTTGTACATATATTTAGCATCAGAATGGCAGAGCATTAAACCACACTGAGGAACACAATGCGACCATTAGGATTAAAAATCACACCAAAAAACCAAGGAACCTGTTTTGATAGATTTCTGTGATGTCATCAGTTTTATTCCATATCACCACTTCAGTACCAGTTCCAGTTACTGAAACACTTAAACTTGCATCTATTTCCCCTGTTTACTTTAAAATAAATATAATAGATTTCCTCCAATCAGAAATTTAAATCATATTAATATTAATATTAAAATAATAAAAATAATATTAATATATTAAAATAATATTAAAATAAATATAATAGATTTCCTCCCATCAGAAATTTAAATCATATTCAAATAAATATTAATATATTAAAATAATATTTAAGCTGAGTCTGATCCTGAGTCTGAAACCCAGTGGTGATTTATTCAGTGATCTTTAAAGAACTTAGTTCTGGTGAAGATCATCAGCTCAATGTCCTACATGTTTATATTTAAACCCATCAATAAAATGCAAAGCCTCTGTCTTTCTCCCAGGTTTGTCCTCCATCTGCTTCTGACTCTGAAATGCTAAATGGTTTACAGGATCACCATTAACACCTACTTCCACACTTAATCACGGTATCAACACCAGAATGCAGCCTGGACACAAGTCCATTCCCAACATCACTTCATTACAATGTGAATGCATATGCAGATCAGTTCATCTCACAGCACAAGAAAACAAGAAGTCCAGAAGACCAGATGCAGGACTGTCCTAGACCTTGTATGTGATTATATATATATATATATATAATTATTAATGTATTTATTTATTAATATAAACATGTGGAAACACCTGGTTGAGAAACATGCACAGTAATCAGACAGTGAATAAAAGTTTGCTGGAAGAATGGAAGAAGATCTGTGAAGTCCAAACAGTTTCTCTATCAGAAGAACGATGGAAGATGGAGAACCTTGGAGATACTGCACCTCAATGCTATTGCACTGCTCTGGGATGAAGAAGAAATCTCAAGAGTGTAAATTTTTTTTGCAAAGAACTTTACATTTTTCATTCATAAAAAAATTTAAGTAACGAGTTTGGTTTTTGGAAAGTTTTTAATCACACACACACACACACACACACACACACACACACACACACACACACACACACACACACACACATCCATTCTGCGGCTGAGTTGGTGGGCGTGGCTCCACAGGTTGTTCCACACAGGTTCTGATTGGTCTGAACATGAACTTCCAGGCCACACCTGATCCACCCACACACCTGGCTTTATAAATCTCAATCAGGCGCCCGACGCGCTCAGGTAGATGATGTGAGAAGTTCAGTGGTCCGTGTTTGGGGTTGTGGTGTTCAGTAGGACTCAGGGGACGCGCTGCTCATTTTGATATTATTTCGTTTACTTTCTGTAGGTTGTTCGAGGTGGTTTTGTAGACATGGCGGACTGGAAGGTGCCGTTGAGTTATAACTACAGCCCGTCGTACCATGCGTACGCGTACGGGTTAATGTACCAGCAAGCCCCCGAGCAGACCCACACCAACATGAACTGGACCGAGGCCGCGTATGGATCTTCTGTAGGGGTCAGCGGGGGTTACTACACCTCCCAGCCGCAGCAATCTTCTCAAAGTCCTCCCGGGAGTCCTGATTACAGCAGCCCGGTGTCTGAAGCTCATTATCCGGGCTCGGTCGTGTACTACTCCAACTCCAAGGCGCACGCGCATTCTAGTCGGCTCTTTCTCTGGCACAACCGGGCTCAGGTCGACCAAGTGGGTAAGGAGCAGGAGCAAGCCGGCAGTGACACACCGAGTGACTCCGAGGCTCACACTCCAGGTTCGCTTCTCTTAATTCTATCATCTTCCCAGTGCGCTCCGGATGCGCCCCGGAGTGCGCGTCCTCACTCCTTCCTCACTTCCTCCTCACCCCCATGTGCTCTGTTTCACCAGATTCGTGGAGCACTGGGAGCAGTCGGGAAGGCACTGGTGCTCAGGTGGATCTGGATCTCCCGTGGGTGCAGAAGAATCCAGCAGACAACAGCGGCAGCCCCGACGCCACAGGAGCGGGTTCCGGCGCGCTCCCCGCGGCCTCTGAGGGTCCGAGCTGCGCGGTGGTGGAGAGGGACAGCGGAGCGGCCGCGGTGTCCAAAGCATCCGCGTCTCCGGAACCTCCGGCGGCGCTGCAGCGCAAAGCGAAAGCGCGAACCGCCTTTTCCGAGGAGCAGATGAACGCGTTAAACGACCGCTTCAACGTGCAGAGATACCTCACCCCTGCTGAGATGAAGACCCTAGCAGGACTCACCGGGCTCACCTACAAACAGGTACATACAATCCAATTAACCAGCCTTTTTAAATTAATTATTTATTTATTTTTAATCTGAATCCTGGATCATGAACTTGTTGTGTTTGAAGGTGAAAACCTGGTTCCAGAATCGTAGAATGAAGCTGAAGAGGCACCAGAAAGATAACACCTGGGTGTCTGATAGGTACACTGGGACACCTAATGCACAGACTTCACATTCTCAGGTAGGTGGTGGACTTATGGGTGATGTTCTTGCTCCTGGACTTAATTTAAAAAGCTGATCTGACATGTTCTTGTCCCTCTCAGTTCCAGGTAGATGCTCCAATGCTGAACCAGGACCTCTATAACAACCCCCAGTTCAGGGATGCAGTGTTCAAGAAGAGTCCCCCCCAGATTCCTTATTACCTGAACTACACCCGGCCCCTGTCCCCGTCTCAGGTCTCGTCCCCCAGACCCTCTGGAAGCTGGCGTCTGCCCCCAGCTGTGCAGCACTACGAGTTCCTCAATCCTTCCAGCTATGTTGGTGGAAACGCTGGTACGAGCGATGTTTGCACTGTTGACCCAGGCAGCAGCCCTACTACACAGATGGCCACAGTGCACAACGCCACACAGTGGTCATCTTGAGCAACTGCACTTGGCTGCCTGTGGTGTGTGTAGTGTTTTTGTGTATAGTTTTAAATCAAAGTGCTTTTGATTGTAGTTCAGGGGTTTCACTGGATCTGGCAGGAGGAAGGCTGAGGAGTTTATTGTAGGCCCTGATCCACCACGAGTGGGATTTTGGAACCTTGTTGTTTGCATGTTTTTTAAAAAATTCCAATTTTGTACATTCTTTCTGAACGTGGAAATGATTTTGTCTCTAGTTTTTATATGGAAGATCTATTTTTATAACTTCAACAAACCTTCCAGAGTATTTAATGTCTATCAGGAACCCTTGCTCTTTCTTCTTCTTTTTTCTTTTTTTTTTTTTTTAAATATTTGCTCAAGGTGTTTTCTTTGCCCTGGCGCTTTTAGAACCACTCTTGCCTGTGCTACACTTGTGTTGTCGTGGGGTGTTGAGGAATAAATGTTTTTTTTTCTGGTGTTCCTGAGAAAAATGTCCTTATATTCATTTACCCCTAAATACGACATTTTTATGACCCATGACCGTAGTCTTTTATTGAAGTACTTTCAAAGTATAAAACGTGAACATAAACGAAACTAAATAAATGTGAACGCATCAACTTTCCTAGGGATCATGTAATTGAAAAGTGGGTGGAGCTTATTTAATTTGCTATGGTGTGTATGTAGTACTGCTCCAAGGCAAATCAAGAAGCTTCATTTCCACCATACATACCCGGCGTCGTATTCGGCGAGATTCAACCAGAACTTGCCGTTTTAACAAATTCATGACCAGAGTAGGAAATATCGGAGTTGAGCAATCCGATCTGCTGCAGATCTGATCTCATGAGCCTGTTGTAGTCCATATTTCTGACAACCACAACTGGAGTTGGAGAATATTCCAGACTGAGGGGTGAATCGGTGTAGGAGGAGAAGCCGATGATAGGATGCGCGCATAATGTTGTAGTGCCTAACATACAAACCTGTGGGACTCGCCCATCAGCAGCACATGATCTCAGTGAGAAAACTTTATAGTGAGCATCTAGACAGATTTATTTTTGAAAAAAACGTGTCTTTATTGAAAAGTTTGTGTGTCTGTACATCTGAAATAAAATCACAGTAAATGGTGACTAACAGACCATATTGCTCCCATGTCCCACATTCTTCATGTCTGGAAACACAAAACAAAACCCTCATTCGCGCCAGAGACCGGTCCACTCTGCTAATAACAGATCTTACACGAGACGGCTCCGGTTTTCCTTTTGCTAACACTAGATTTAGCCTAGCATAAATAGAACATCTTATCATCGCGACGGTTTCCACTTTATAGTCATAATTCTGCTAAAACGTTATAAAAATCCACTCCTGTGTATTAAAAACAAACCCTGTCCCTACATGTAAATATTTACATACAGTGGAGATCCGAATCAATTTCTTCTGAGAACTTCAAAATCTAAAGGAATATTAGCCGGGGGACGTTCCATCGCTCTACTAGCATGGTTTTTATCAAGGCACTTCAACAAAAAGCTCATGGAAAGATGAGAAGGAAGAAGCACGAAAGAGGATTACGGAGGGTTTCGTCCGTCAGAAAGCAGTAGGAAGTGAACGTTCTTCTCACTACGGTCTCTTCCAGGAGATCCATGTTCTTCTCGCCGTTTGGGTTTTAGATCAGAACTCTGCGTTATTTCAGTGAGAGATGAACGTCCACTGGACAACCAGGGAAACTGGGACGTTCTGCCGGTTTATGAAGAAGATTCGAACCAGGTGCAGATTAACAGCAATAAACTGGGAGCTACTGGAAAGCGGTTTTCCCAAATTTCCATCCATTCCAACTTTTTAGCAGAAACCTACTGATGGAATCAAAGTGCCAGCGATTCTGAAACGTATTCAGTTAAAGGGTGATCTTCACTGTATATGGTTTTTTATACACACACACACACACACACACATCCCACAAGCTATGCGTTAAACCGGTTCTGGATTTCCGAGAGCACGTGGAGGATCAGTTCTGCGGTTCTGGAAGTCCGATTCGCCGTCTGTTCAGAGTAAACATGCAGGTTTTTTTCACTCCGCTGTTATTCAAATAAAAAAAATATCGTAAGCAAATCTATTATCATTTATCTCGGAGTACGGAGATCCGGTCCGTCCGCGGGAAAAACCTCGGAATTTCCATAAAATCGAAAAAGGTTTGATGACGTGTCCAGCAAGCCGAATAAAGGGGGTAGTGCACAAGCGCCTTCTCCTCCCTCAGCCTTCTTCAGTCCATCTTCAGGCTGCGGTAGATGTACCGGATGAACGCCAGCGAGGCGCAGAAGGACACGGTCCCGAGCATGAGCGAGAAGACGAACGCGGTGAGCAGCGAGTAGCCGAAGAACTCCATGCTCTGCACCAGGCCGCTCATGCTCGAGCGATTCCAGTAGTAGAAAAGCGAATAGACGAAGATGAACAGACCGGTGGATCCCGTGCTCAGGATGCTCCTCCACCACCAGCGGTAATCTTCACCCGACAGCAGGAAGTAGGTCAGCGCTACGGAGATGCAGGCTCCGACGGACAGCAGGATGGCGAAGACGCAGAGCAGGATGCCGTACAGCGTGTACTGCTCTCGACCCCAGACCGTCGCGAAGATGTAGTACAGCTCCACCGAGATGGCGCTGAGAGGACGGAAAACAGACTTAGCACAGGAAAGAAGATCTCACACACACACACTTTCTCGCTCGCTCACGTCGGGTACCTGAAAGGCAGGAATCCTCCAATGGCCATGTGCACAGCCGTGTGTTTGTACCAGGGCTGCACTGGGATCTGCCGCGGAATGTTGCGCGTCCGACACGGAGCCTGGAAGCTCCCGGCCCGGTTCTTACCCACAATTCCCCCGATGACCGTAAGGGGAAAACCCACTAGCACCCAGGCGCCCAGCAGGAGGAGCACCGTAGATGCTGGGAGAGCCTGCGTGGAACCGCTCCACCAGTGCACGGAGTTCACGACGCTCCAGGTCAGAAAGAGAGGCGCTGAGAGAGAAAAAAAAAAAAAGACTTGATGAAGACAAGGAGAATGAAGGCCTGGAATACACACCCTGTTCCAGCATAAGATCTCACCGGAGAACAGTGTGGAGGTGAGGATGATGTTCCACACCCAGCGCTGTCCATGGATCTGGGTGTAGAAGCTACACGAGCAGTATCCCGACACGCAGCTCGTCAGCGCGTACAACACGATGGCCGCCGAGTTTATGGCGCCGTGACGATGCACGTTAAACATCCCCAGCAGCGCCATGATGATAATCCCTAACGGTGCAGAGAGAAGAGGGTTAGATCTTATCGAGAAGGAAGTCACTGTGTGTGTGTGTGTGTGTGTGTGTGTGATCTTACCGCTGGCCAGAGTGAGGAACTGCGCTCCCACTCCCAGCACTGCACACAGCAAGCTTTTGTACGGTGGGAATCGAAAGACGTCGGTGTGAATGATCTTCCAGCCGTTATCGCCCTGGTCCAGATCGTCACAGGTCCCGTCTTCTTCTACGTTATATCTGGAAACGGTTACACGTACGAACATCATTTACGTTCTACTACAGTCTGAGGAGCGCTTCCCGAAAGTCACGGTTATTAGAACCGAATTCTTCCGATTCCTCAACTTTTTGGAGGTCTGATGTGGACTTGGAAGCCGGCGGATCTTCATTTCTAATTTCAAAGCAGTGTGTATTAAAGGTTGATTGCTAGGACTGTCGGCAGTCTGCAAAAAAATCCATACAGATAGTTTTTCCGGGTTGTGTTATACAGTACAAGAGCGGCCTCTAGAGGCGAAATAATATTGAAGCGATACAAGAGGATCTTTTACTATTAAAGTAGGAGAATATGGCTGGCCATTAACAACCCTGATTTATAATGCATTATTTACTTGCAGCCCTTTTGGCCTTCCATAGGATAAAGTTTGTGCACCTCTGCCCTTGTTCCTCTCCTCCACTCCCATCCGTCTTGTAAAATCTTCTCACCTGGCAAAGTCGTTCTTTAACACCCTCATGAGGATGATGATCACAAAGCCCAGCAGCAGCACCACCAGCACCAACGAGTTGATGATCGACAGCCAGTGGATCTCCAGAGTCTTGGGGAAGAAGGAGTAATCTCGGAGGCGCTCGGCTCTGCGAGCATGGGATAAGGGGCTCTCGAACCAGCGCACGCTGTAGGTGTGGGTCAGGGAGAGACCTCCGCTGTTAGGGTTTGCCCCGTCACCTCCACCCTCCTCCAAAGGCACCGGCTTTACGTCTTTAACAGACACGTTGGCGAAGATCACGGAGTTGCCGTTATACTCAATATTGAGGTCCAGGTGGGTCCACAAGCCAACCTGAGGAAAAAAAAAAAACAGGAACATTCAATAGACTAGGGGTTGTACAAATCATCTGATCAGATATCCTGTACAAACATATTACACCATGTTACAGCACAAGTGAAAGAGAACCTTCAACCAGATTTACAGTCAGTCAGACAGACAGACCTTGTGACTGTGAGGCAGGAAACCGCTTTCCTCCATATATCCTACAAAGCCCCAGATTGGAATATCATCCAGGACAAATTCGAAGTAGTACAGCTCTTCAATTGCTTCTCTCAACTGGTCCACCTACAACAACACCACCACCACCACCACTATCAACTTAATATAATATTAGAATAATAAACAATACTTCACATTACAGTTCCACCTATTCATCAGTTTTTCCCAGATTATACTGATAGTTTTTCCAGGTTGCATCATACAGCACGAGAGCGGCCTCTAGAGGAGAATCACCGAAACCACATGCTGTTTATTTGAAGGGTCTTTTTATTTATTTTATTTGGATTGTTACTTTTTGTTTCGGTTTGAATGCATGTTGTAATGAAGTACTATTTTACATGCACTACGTTTTACGAGTGTTACGTTCTCACGTGATTAATCGGAAGGAGGTCCGAGTGTGAACAATACCTCTCTCTCCGACAGTGAAAGCTGACACAGCGTCTGTCTCTCGGTGTTCTCCCTGAAGCGGATTTTGTATAAAGACTCTGCCATCCGGTCTCCATCCAAAACCTCTCCCAGGCTTAAGGCTTTATGGCGCACCTGTGGAGGGAACGAGGTCGCTGTAAAGACTACGGTACAGCGTCGGAATCCGACACCTGGAATTAAACACCACGCTCACCTCTTTGGGTCTGCAGACAGGCAGCGTGTAATAATGGTAGGTTTCCTGGGGGTTATGATACGGTCCCACTTTATTGACGTAAAGCATGACGGGATCGCCTTCCTTGTAGGTGGCCGTCCAGGCAACGTGGGGAAACAGGCACAGGAGAAGCAGCCGAGGAGCTGCGGTCCAGCTGAGGGTCATCATCATCGTCCCTGTGTCAGAGAAATACGTGTCTCAATACTCAACAGTGACTCACTGTTTTGCATACCGGTTTCCTGGGATCATCAACCCCAGGATCCTCCTCAGCTTCTCACCTACATCACTGCTTGACTGAATGTTTGCACTCAATAAAGTGTCTTTGCAGATGTTTATATATAGACAGAACTGCTGCTCACATACTAGGAATGGATTTCCAACCAGTCCTGCGATCAGGAACTCGCTCTGATGTTTCTGATTGGAAGAATTCGCAGCACAATGGGAAGCGTATGCAGGAGGAGAAGCCGGATCTCACTCAAAAGATATGCCCACACACACACACACACACACCCACCCAACACACACACACACACACCCACTCAACAAAGAAACCACCATAATCAAGTTATGCTTATGCTTCTGGAGGCAACCACACACAGACAAAGCACTTTGACAAAGCCATCAAAATAACCAGCATCCACACACTCTACTGTCTACGACCCACCACCCAATAAGAGTCAAGCAGCATTAAAGCCACGCCCCCATTTCTTAAAAAAGAACATTCCATTCCATTTTTTTTTTCCGCTAAAACCAGCACCTCAAAACCTTATCCAGAGTCTGGGATATGCAAATTGATTCAAATGAGTCATATGACGTCACTATGAGACTTTCAGCTACTCTTCTGGAGCAGGAAGTCAGGAAGACTTTCCCTTGAAAACCCCGGATGATGAAGGATGAATGGGTCACGTGTCGGACTGTACCTGCAGAACACCAAAACAGGTCCAAACACAAAA
>JBCEWE010000394.1:1102491-1132491 GCA_039877035.1 Silurus lanzhouensis
GCGAGCAGAAGCTGAGAAGCTGCTAGCACAAGCGCAGGAACTGGGTATAACACAAACACGTGGAGCTCCTCCTCCAAACACTCGCTCTGAGCACAGCTTTGTTTCATGTGCGCTCTTCTTCTCGGCCCACAGGTGAGCAGGAGAACATCGACAAGTTCAGCAAGCGTCTGGTGAAAGTCACGAGGCAGCACAACGACGAGTGTAAAAAACTGCTGACGTTGATGGGAGTGCCGTATATCGAGGTATCGCCGTGTGTATAGAGCTGTAGAGCGCCGAGATCTCGCTGGAACCGAGTGCAGGCTAACGAAAGTTCTCGTGCAGGCTCCGTGCGAGGCCGAGGCCAGCTGTGCTGCTCTGGTGAAGGCGGGGAAAGTGTACGCCACGGCAACCGAAGATATGGACGGGTTGACGTTCGGAACCAACGTCCTGCTGAGGCACCTGACCGCCAGTGAAGCCAAGTACGGTACACATACAGAACACACACCATGAGGTACTGAGATTTTTATCAAACATGCAGAACATTCCTACATCATTTCGGCTGTTCCGTTTCCGCCCCCCTCACCTGCAGGAAACTTCCCATCCAGGAGTTTCATTTCAGCCGCATCCTGCAGGAGATGAATTTGACCCACCGGCAGTTTATAGATCTGTGTATCCTGCTGGGGTGCGACTACTGCGGCACCATCAAAGGAATCGGACCCAAGAGAGCCATCGACCTCATCAGACTGCACGGCTCGATCGAGGAAATCCTCGACAACATCGACCAATCGGTGAGTTCGGGAGCCCAGAGCGAGAAGTCAATGGTGTTGATGATGAGTGTCCATGTTGGATTCTGACCTTCATCCAGATCTTCTCAATGCTACCACGTGTGCTGTTGTTCTGACAGAAACACCCCGCCCCAGAAGACTGGCTTTATAAGGAGGCTCGCTCCCTGTTCCTGGACCCCGAGGTGGTGGACTGCTCCACTCTGGAACTCAAGTGGAACGAGCCTGATGAGGAGGCCCTGGTCCAGTTTATGTGCAGCGAGAAGCAGTTCAGGTAAACGCAAGAGTCTTTAAAACTCCATCAGATCTACCTGTGCTCCGAGTCTAACCTTCTTCCCGGTTGTGTTCAGCGAGGATCGGATCCGGAACGGCTGCAAGAAAATAACCAAGAGCCGCCAGGGAAGCACTCAAGGGAGACTGGATACGTTCTTCTCCATCACAGGATCCATCTCTTCTAAACGCAAGGTGTGTGTGTGAAGGCCGTGCTTCATGTGGAAATCAGAACACGCTCTTACAAGCTTCATATCTGGTTGTTCCTTCTTTTTATTGTAACTACAGGAGCCTGAAGCCAAAGGATCAGCCAAGAAGAAACCCAAGACGACGACACCAGGCAAGTTCAGGAAGGGCAAATAATAAAAGAGCTGCAGTAGTGCGTGATGATGTTCTCCAAGCCTTCATGTGCTGCTTCCTGTGGGCTCTTCATATTGAAAAGTCCCCTGGAAACGACACGATGCTGAAAAAACAATGTTTTCTGTTGAAATTAAATAAAGAAACTTTTCTAAACCACACTTGTGTCACATGTTTCATGCTGGAACAGGTTTTGGATCTTCTAGTTCAAGTGAAGGAACGTGGCTGGAAAAAGGTGTGTCCCAATACCGCGTAAGAGCTTGAAGCTCCAGTGTAACCTGTGAATCTGCAATCTTCAGGTGATAGAGAGGCACAATTCTTCTAGCATACAGTACTGTATAGACAATAATGAACATTGTGAAGACTCCGTTTACTCTCTTCTGGGAAGATGTTCTACTAGATTTGGTGGAAGGGTGAGATCTTCATGGAGCTGGCTTTGTGTATTATCATGCTGGAGCAGGTTCTCCAAATTCATGCTCCTGTGCTAACAGTATGGAGAGGAACCTCGTACCTCATACAACCTGGAAAGGTCAGGTGTACCAATGCTTACCTGGTTTTGGCTGAAGCTCATCAGTAATGTGGATCTGGTGCAAAACACAAACCATTCCTTCTTTTCAGACGTTTCTTTTTATATGTGTGTGTGTGTGTGTGTGTGAACACTGAAACTGCAAGTGTTTAAGTATAGACCCACAGGACCAAAAGGATGTGACCATCACACTGATCTTCTCTAGAACACCTGCTCCAAACAAACTAAAATCCCCAGTGGAAAACCAGGTCCATGTGGAAGATCTGAAGCTTAGAAAGTACCTGATCATCCCCCCTCCCCCCTGCTCTAAAAGATCTAGTGGAACAAGAAGATCTACAGGGCTGAGTGATCTGGTGTCCATGGTGCTGATCAGGTGAACAGAGAGATTCCTTCTGGCCGTATGAGATCAGTGTTAATACCTGAGACGAGAACGAGCTCTTACTGTATTTCATATATATATATTTAACCCCCCCCCCCGGTGACCCAATGCACATCTCCAGACGAGACGGCTACGATGGAGCAGACGGTGTCATGAGGCAGGGAATAAACCTCCACTGGGGTTAAAAAACAGTTCTGTGTTTAATATAGATCCTGTAATGTGGGATTGAACCCCTGCTGTCTGTACCAGTTTTCAATCTGAAATCAAATCATATCAGGAGAACGTATCAAAAAAATCAACATGGTCGACATTTTCTTCTAGAGGAAGTTTCTAATAATAAGTTTGTGTCTCTGTGTAATAAAAGCTGCTGAGATCCTCCCGAGTGTGGCTCCGGTCCGGTCCGCTCCGGGTTTGCTGTAATGTGGGAATGGGAGGAGCTAAAAAAAAGTGCTGGGTTTATTAGTGAATGGCGTCAGTTCAACCGCGGGCCGCTGATGAAGTTGTAGACCAGGAACTGTGACGTTCCACAGTAATGCGTAGCGAAAAGCTTCCCGTCAGGTGTGGGGTCTGAGAACGCGATCTCGCCTTTGCTTAAATGGGAGCCGTAGATGAAGTTGTTCCTGGAATGAGAAGAAGAAAAAAAAGTTTGTGTCTGTCGCCTCTCAGAAACGTGAATGAGCACGTGTGGAATCACGATCACGTGACCGCTCACCTGAGACACTCGATCATGCGTGAGGCGATGCCTCTCCTCCTCATCATGCTGAAGACCCAAATACGACTAATCCCACACACTGCAGGCTCTGGAACAGTAGAGCAGCACCAGGCCCTCTGACGCTCGAACATCACCTTCTCCCCCTCAGAACCTTCTGGTAAAGGCTCCTCGATCACTCTGTAGCCCTGAAGACACAGAAATAAAAACGCTGATGCGTCACTTCTGGAAAAAAAATTTAAATAAATAAATATAAACATCTGAAGTTTGGGTTTATTTAAAGTCCGAGTGTATTTAGCAGACGTTCAGACACGTTCCTCACATTCACACAATGAGCAGTTACAGTGGCTCTGAACTTCAGTAGTCCGATTTACAACGTTTAACCACCGAGAATCCCACCCATCTCCAACTGAGACTCCCAACGAGACTCCCACTCATCTTCCACTGACACTTTCACCAAGACTCCCACTCGTCTCCCACAGAGACTACCGCAGAGACAGACTCCCACTCATCTCCCACTGTGACGCCCCCTGAGACTCCCCACTCATCTCCCACTGAGACTCCCACTCAGTAATGTGCTATTCTGGTTCAGTTCAGTAACCCTATGTCTGATCACTTGTTTTAAATGTAATATGTATTTTTTACAGGTTTATGATTCTGAACAAAACAAACCACTGAGAAGAAGAACACTGACCTCCTGAATGTGTTCAGCGATCAGACACCCCGTCACCTTCTTGTCGTTTGAAATGAAGAGGAAGGTTTTGGTTTGAGAAGGAACCTTCGTCTCCACTTGCTGGAATCCCAGGTCGTTGTCCACCATTTCTCTGATCTCCTCCACCTCCAAGGACACAAAATCAAACCAGACGATTAAGAACACCAGGTTCTCCTGATGCACTTCAGTTCTAAGACGTTTGAAGGAGGACTTTGAACGGTACCTTTTTCAGGGCGTATTTAGGATCGTCTGGGAGAACGAGGATGATCTTGCCGTCTGGGTATTCTCCTAAAATCCTCTCCTTCTTCCAGCCCTGTAGAAGAATCCAAATCAGGTGGGTTCATCATTGTGGTCCAAACCACCAACGACATGCATCGTATCGTTCCTGCACTTCTTCTACCCTCTACAGTGATGTAAGTTCTCACCACGTATCTGACAGCGCTGATGAACTGGTTGTGGAACAGCAGGTGCTGCGTCTCGTCCTCGGTGGTGGAAGGAGAGTAGAGCATCCCGCAGACGTTACAGGACGTGGCTCCGAACGCGTTCTGCTCGAAAACGTGTAACATTTCACACTGATATTAACGCACGTGGTTCCGGCGCTTAACGGCATCATCTCGAGCGTTCGGTAAAATCGCGAATATAAAATCATAAAAACTCACGCTGCTTTTCTGCTCTCCGTCTGGACCTGCAGACGTCGTGGTGTTCGTAACCTCGCTCCGAAGATCTGCGTCCGACCCGCTGCTACAGCTGCTCCTGAAAACACGTTAAAAACAAAACCGGCTGAAGATCTCAGGTAGAACTGAAACGGCATTGTTGCAGAGGAAAAGGAAGACGGGATACGGGACGGGACGATACCTGCTTTTGGAGTCTGAATTTTCCGTTGGTGTTTTATGAGAAGCGTCGTGTTGGGAGGAGGACCTGATCCCTGTAGGAGCTAAAACAGAGAAATAATATCCAGAAGATCTGTAATGGCTGTTTAAAGGTCTTCTTATGGTCAGAGCAGGTACCATGACTAGGGTGTTTACCTGCAGAGGTCATGGTGCACGTGAGCTTTCCGGGTGTTCTGGACGACTCCACAGCCGTAGACGAGTGTTGCTCCGTTCTGCCCTGGAACGCAAATGAATAGATGTTCAAACACACGATTACAGCAGTATGACGCAGTGTGAGAGACAGAACGAGGACGTGGTGTCTTTACCTCCTGTTTGGGGAGCGCCGGCTTGCTGGTCTCTTCGCTCGGCTCGTCGAGTTCAAAGTCGTCTGGAGAGTATTTTGGTCTGGGGTTGTATGGCTTATACTCCACAACAGGTCTAGGTTTGGAGCTGGTGATCCCGTTGGGCATGGGCGGGGCCATGGCGGGGAGCGTCCTCCTGCACTCGCCCGCTCCCGCTTTCAGCGTGGACGCTGGCGCGAGACGAGGAGGAGACGGAGGAGGAGGAGGAGGACTGACGTCGCCGGTCGGCACCGAGACGGGTGACGTCTGCACGGAGTCCTCGACCTCGTCCTGGCTAGCCTGCTCCGATTTCAGTTTTTTGACCCGCGTCCATGTCAGTTTGTCCCTCTGGAGTTCCACCTGCCTCAGCTTCTGGAACCGGGATAACTTCTTCTTCTCCTGGGTTTTGAGCGGAACCGAAACCTGGCTGAGGAAGAAGCGTTTCTTGGGCGTGCTCTCGTGCGTCTCCTCGGTGAGGCTTTCCGGGACGGGGAGGTCGCTGGACACGGTGGGGACGGTCGCGTTCTCCACCTCGTTTTTACTCTCAAACGACTCCACGCTGTCGGCCGTCTTGTCGTCTTTCGCGGCCGCCGTGTCCGACGCGATGTCGTCTGCGATTTCCTCGCAAAGAGCTAAGAGGTTGAGCTGCTTGGGCGGCGGCCTCTTAGCAGCAGCGGCTCTCTCCTTCGCCATGGCTGCCAGACGCGCCTTGGTCCTGGCCTGAGGGTTCATCGCTTGCTTCTTGGGAGGTTCTGCGGCGTCCTGTGCCGGGGAACCTTGTGAAGAGTCTTTTGCTCCGTCTTGCGGAAGAGAAGGAGGAGTGGAGGTGCTCTCCTTACACACCGCAGCTCTGCTGGTTTCCGAGAGTCCCGTGGAGTCCTGGAGGTTCTGTGAGGGCTGCTCGTTACTCTGTAAGGCACTGAGGTCACCATGCGCTTCTTCTTCTGACGTTTCAATCTCGACGACACAGTGTTCGATCTCGAGATCGTCCTGAGACACGTCAGACGCTTCGGAGAACAGAGCGTCCTGCGGGAGACGTGCGCTCCCTTCGCCGTCTGAGGTGTTTTCGCTACGCAAGTCGTCTTTGTTCACGCCTGGTTCTGGAAATTCACCTGCTCCGGGTTCTACCTGTACACCAGGGTCTACTAAGAGATCATTTCTGCTCTCTCTGGACGCGCTGGCTGGACAGTAGACGGCAGCGTCGTGCTCGTCGTTCACGTCTAGACCGAGCTTGGTGATTCCGGCGGCTTGGCTTTTGTCTGGCAGTGTGGTTTCCTCACTGTGTGAATCAGGAGGTTGACCGTAGCTGTGCTCGATTAACACGGGGAGCAGTCCGGCCGCCGCCCCGCACGCCACGTCCTTCAGCGCAGACTCGCGGTTCTCCTTCTTCACCCTGGACGCGTACTTCCTGCTCCCCTTCTTCAGCGCAGGTGACGTCAGGCACGGTTTATCCCCGTCTCTGTTTGAAGCTATAACGCTCATTCTCGGGTCCTTCACCACCGGGGTGGAGGTTTTTCTCCTTTTTGTGCCGCTCGCCTTCTTCGGCGGGGTTTTGAGCCTGGAGGAGCGTCGAGGCGTGTTTTCCGTCTCGTCTCTCGGCTGGGCTGAAGGCTTTTTTTTTGACTTGGCCGGACCTTGTTTCTGTGGTGCTGCTGACGTTTGGGGACGTTTGGGGCGTAGAGACGTTCGGGACGCCGTCGTGCTCGGGTCCGCTCGCTTCTCATCGTCTTGGGCTTCGGCAGGCTGCATTTTTCGTTTTTGACATGGCATCGTCGTGGAAACGGAATCCTGAAAACACAAGAGAGGAGAGATCAGAGATGAGAACGAGACAGAAAACCCCTGAAGCGCACCACACACTCAAAAGTATCTGGACACCCGACTTTCCAGCCGGATGTGCTTCGTCTCTTCCCTGTGAAGAAAGCCAGCTACATGAAGATCTGCTCTACACGGTTTGGAAGATCTCCTGCTACACCTTGTTGGAGTGAATGTTCTACGTCCTACATGTCGTACTCTGAACACAGGACTCTGCTCTTCATCCTGACTCCATCCAGAACCTTACAGCGTCCTGCCTGACCTACAGTTTGGTGCTGGAACTAGTTGAAGATGCCACCACTGAGACACTCCACTCCATTTATCAGTAGACCTGATGGTGAACAGGTTCTATCAGAGAACAGCTGTGGACTGATCAGGAGCACTTCTCACTTCTTCATGTATAAACAGAGCAACTTTTACATTCAAAAGAATCCGGACACCACATGAAAACCGGAAGTTGCTCAGATCTTGGCGCTGTGGTGGATCTACAAGGACGGAGGAGAGATGAGCTTCTGATCCCAGACACCTGGAGCTCCACGCGAGGCTGCAGCTCGGTGTCGGGACACGCTCCTCCGACATCGGCTCCTGGAGGTTTAGCTTTAGCAGCGAAGCTAACCCGCGGACAGTGGGGTGAATTCTACACGGTAAGAAATAAACACCACACGGACACGCACAAAGCCGAAAGAAAGCCGCGTGGACGCGCTGTAACTTACCCCGGTTCTCTCCCCGGTTCGGTTTTCTCCTTTCCTTCCCCGAGAACAGCTGTTTGGTGCTGTGGGAAGTTTACGTTCTCTTCCGGTGCTCTGGAAGTTTCTTCGTCGCGCCTCGGGTTTCGCGCTCGCGTTTGCGTGCGCCACCTGGCGGACTGGCGGACTGGCGGCGGCATTCCGAAACGATTAACGTGGATTTAACGCGACAAGACGGCGATTTTCTTATTTATTTTTAAAGACCAGACACAGTAAACAAATAAATTATAAGGCATTACTATTTACAGACGAATAATAAGACGTTAAGCGTTTTTCTCCAAATAAAAAAATAAGAAAAATGCTATGAGAGCGTTTAAAAAAAATATTACATTCTCTGAAGCTAAAAACCTCTAGCAATTTGGTATATTTTTATATATTTATTTATCACAATTTTTAATTACACACATTACTTTTTTTTATTATTATTTTCACTTCTATTGGTGTGCGTTTATTCTCCTAACCACTAGATGGCGCTGCTGGGTGTCTGATAACCGTATCGCATCAAGCGAGTCATTTCACTGGCCGAATCCCAAATCCACTACATCTCTTTAGATAAGTGTACACTTTATAGGTATAGTGTTTTAATTGTTTTTATAAATGTGTATATATTTATAATGCATCTGTCCTGAATATTCTTAGGTAAAACGTTGTTTGTATCTGCTTAATAGATTAATATAAATAATAAATATATATAAAAAGATTTTAAAAAAACCCCAAACACTAATAGTGTTTCCGGTACGGATCGGGTAGCCACTTCCGGTATTAGAGATAAAGTGCACTAGGTAAGGAAGTGTATTTGGGACAGAGCCGAACAGGTCTGGCGCGGGATTCGGTTGTTTAGGAAAAGTCCAGAAGCGCTTCAGGAGAACAGGAGAAGCAGCTGCTGCTCTCACTGCGGTATTTTACTCAAATATTCACTAACAAATATATATTTATAGAAAAAGTTTATTAAAAAAAATATATAGATCTCTATAGTGACGTGGCGCGTGCGCTGTCTCCGTTCATTCAGGTTCAGCTTCTCCTCAGACAGCGGTGTGGTGTCCACCAAAACCCCCAGGAGACACCCCTGTGTCCACCGAAACCCCCAGGAGACACCCCTGTGTCCACCGAAACCCCCAGGAGACACCCCTGTGTCCACCGAAACCCCCAGGAGACACCCCTGTGTCCACCGAAACCCCCAGGAGACACCCCTGTGTCCACCGAAACCCCCAGGAGACACCCCTGTGTCCACCGAAACCCCCAGAAGACACCCCCTTGTCAACCGAAACCCCCAGGAGACACCCCAGTGTCCTGACTGAGACACAGGAGACAGGAGAGAAGAAGAATGAGCAGCCCTCGGTGCAGTGATGAGGTGGGCACACCCGGGAGCAGCGAGATGTTCCAGGAACTGCTGCAGCGCCTCAGAGACTGCCATGATCACACTATACAAGGTTCTTCTGGCACTTCAGGAACATAATCATCACCTCCTACATTTATACAGGAACATTATCACGAGTTTTAGAGCTGAATGTCGCTGGTTTGGACCATATATTTAATTTTCTTCTTCTTCTCCTCCTCCATCTTCTTCTCATTCTCCTCCTCAGAGCTGCAGTTGAAGGTGAACAAACTGAAGAAGGAGCGCTGTTTGTAAGTGGAGCTGAACAACAAATATTCTCCAAAATAAATCCAGATTCTCCATTCTCGGTTGTGTAGAACATCAGCTCAGGTGTCGGGACGAGACCAGAGCACAGAGTCACTTCAGTATAGAAGAACCTGAAGTGTGTGTGTGTGTGTGTGTGTGTGTGGTTGTTTCTCCATGCAGTGATGCCCAAAGACTGGAGGAGTTCTATAAAAAGAATCAGCAGTTACGTGATCAGCAGAGAACACTGCAGGAATCCATGAAAGTCTTGAAGGAAAGGTATTTCACACAGCTTCAGCTCAATCGTACACTCCCAAAATTACTCACATAGAAGACTTAATAAACATATACTTCATCCTAGAGCTCGTCAGACTCATCGGGTTTACAGATTAATCGATTAACCAAAACTTTTGGCAAAAAATCCATACCGATAGTTTTTCCAGGTTGCGGTATATACAGTACGAGAGCGGCCTCTAGAGGCGAATCACTGACACCATGTGCTGTTTATTTGTAGTGTCTTGTTTTTTTGAAATGATAAATCGGTCGCCCTCATCCAGGACCCTGTATCTCACATCACGTCATAGATAGACGTGTTTTAGAATAAATCAGTCGTATTAAACGTGAACAATGATAGTAATACGTGATAAATACGTTACCAGACTGCAGTCTGGACCTTGTGATCGCTGCAAGAAAACCGAAAAGCAGCTGAAAAAAAATCCATCGCCGTTTGATCATCTGCTCATCAACGAGCTCCGTGAGTACACACACACACACACACACACACACACACACACACACACACACACAATAAGGTTTGCTATGTGCTTCTTTCTGAAGATTCCATTTCACATTTATTCTCCATTTCCTGTTCCTCCACATAATCTTCTGAGATGATGTTCCACAAGATTTTGTGGAGATTCATTTAGCTACAATGGTGCTAGTAAAGTCCTGGAGTGCAGACAGCGTTCACATTCATCTTGAAGATCATCTTCGATAGGGTTTATAACAGGAGATGAAAAGCAGATCTTATATAATAGTTTTTGAAAGAAGTGCATATGGTTGGTGTCCCAATACTTTTGCCTATATAGTGTAGATATGCTCATATGGCTCAGTGCGTGTGTGTGTGTGTGTGTGTGTGTGTGTGTGTGTGTGTGTGTGTGTGTGTGTGTGTGTGTGTGTGTGTGTGTTGATCAGAGTCTGAAAGAAATCTGCTTAAGGAAGAGATCAGGAAGCTCAGACTTCTGCGAGAGCAATCACGTGGACAAATGTAAGTGACACACACACGTCTCACATTAGTGTACCGGTATCAGATTACATGTTCTGGAAAACCATAGGAAATGCGTAGTCTGGATTTGACTTGAATGTTGAGGATGCTGAGGAGTGTGAGAACCTCCCCTATACTGGTTTCTAATCTCCATGAGCTCCATTTTCAGTTCCCATCAGACCTCCTTCTCAGAGCCAGAAGAAGGCGTGATCCCGGATTCACCAAAGCAGCCGTTGTCCTTTCCTGTAGTCAACAAGATGAAGCGCAAGAGAGATCAGAGCAACATCCGCTACGCTGAGAAACGACCGTCTCCGCCACTTCCTGGTGAGTCAATCAGAAAAACACTCATAAAAATGTGCTAAATTCAATAAATAGGAATAAATACTTTCATAAATATAATTATTTAAATGATCAATTATAATTATATAAATATGTAAAAACAAACAGCACGTGGTGTCAGCGATCCGCCTCTAGAGGCCGCTCTCGTTAACGTATCAACGGACGCAACCTGGAAAAACTATCGATAGGGATTTTTGCTGATAGTCAGACTGCAGAAAAAGCCTGGATTAGCATCAGAAAAGAAAAAAAAGATCTTTGGAGATATTTATAGATTTTAAGACTGTAAAGAGCATGTATAGAAGTACCTCACTGAGCAACTTTTCAGTATGCTGTTGTAGAAAAAAATGTTTATGGACGGAGCAAAAACGTGTCCAAAAATAGATTCTTTGGTTTGGTGTTCTGTAGACCCTCAGAGGAGAACCTTGGGCTACGCCGGAGCTGTGCTGGTTCCCGAGACGTGTGATCTGGATGTAACCTTCATCCCGAGTAAGAGTTTTATTGCTGATCTATCTACTAAAAAGATCTAAAATATTACAGCGTGATTAGAAACGTGCCACGTCACGTGACTTATGATAATCTATATATTATCTATATATAATCTATATATATAAAAGTGTTTAATACCAATACATTCCCTGACCCTGGTACCGTGATGATTTAGAGAGCGACACCAAGCGTCACGGCAGAACCGTGGTTCCAGAAAGCTGCCGTTTGGACCTGAATTCTCAGCAGGTTTGTCAGAAGCTTTATTGATATGATGTATCTTGGGGTTGAGGAAAATCAGATCTATGAAACCGTGATGAAGAACGGTTGTCTGATGTTTGGGTTTGTTGTGGGAAACGTCGTCTGCTGAATGAGGAAATGCTTCTTCTACATAACCTTCTCCTGCTTTTAGATGTCCGAGAGTGATGACGAAGACGAAGGTAAGGACAAGGCAAGGGATTTCACCAGGTAAGTAAACGTTCTTCAACATGTCTCCTGCTGGTATGGAACATTGTGATGTGATTAGAAGATGTTCTGCTTGATTGTGTTGAACATGTGCAGCTCAATTCCACTCCAATCCAATGGATGAAGGTGAACACACAAACTTCTCTTCTCTGTCCCAGCAGTTGTCCCGAAGCTGAGGAGCAGAACGCAGAGAAGAATCACGGTCGACCCGAGTCTTCTCAGAGACCGTCTAAACACCCCGAGCAGGTAGATCTCCACGCAGGACATGATGAACATATGAACTTTTCTTCTAAAAGACTTCCATCATCATTGCATTGGAGTTCATTATGTTACATTTTTATTCATTTGAAGGAGTCAAGCGGAAGAAGAAGCTGGGAGAAGGATCGAGCCATGGATGAAGCTCCTGGTACGAGTCCACCTTCTCCGAACTCCAAGAGTCCAAACGGTACTGACACAAACATCTACAGCATTAAAAACTAACACATGATCATGTACAGTTCTAGTGTTTACTCAAGTCATTCATTTACATTCATCACTTTTAGCTTACATTTATCTCATTTAGAGGTGAGGGAGAGGTGAGTGTGAGATGAGGTGAGTGTGAGATGAGGTGAGGTGAGTGTGAGATGAGGTGAGGTGAGTGTGAGATGAGGGTGAGGTGAGTGTGAGATGAGGGAGAGGTGAGTATGAGATGAGGGAGAGGTGAGTATGAGATGAGGTGAGGTGAGTGTGAGGTGAGGTGAGTGTGAGATGAGGGAGAGGTGAGTATGAGATGAGGGAGAGGTGAGTGTGAGATGAGGGTGAGGTTGAGTATGAGATAAGGGAGAGGTGAGTGTGAGATGAGGGTGAGGTTGAGTATGAGATGAGGGAGAGGTGTGTGTGAGATGAGGGTGAGGTTGAGTATGAGATGAGGGAGAGGTGAGGTGAGTGTGAGATGAGGGAGAGGTGAGTGTGAGATGAGGGAGAGGTGAGGTGAGTGTGAGATGAGGGAGAGGTGAGTGTGAGATGAGGGAGAGGTGAGTATGAGATGAGGGTGAGGTTGAGTATGAGATGAGGGAGAGGTGAGTGTGAGATGAGGGAGAGGTGAGTATGAGATGAGGGAGAGGTGAGTGTGAGATGAGGGAGAGGTGAGTATGAGATGAGGGAGAGGTGAGTGTGAGATGAGGGAGAGGTGAGTGTGAGATGAGGGAGAGGTGAGTATGAGATGAGGGAGAGGTGAGTGTGAGATGAGGGAGAGGTGAGTGTGAGATGAGGGAGAGGTGAGTATGAGATGAGGGAGAGGTGAGTGTGAGATGAGGGAGAGGTGAGTATGAGATGAGGGTGAGGTTGAGTATGAGATGAGGGAGAGGTGAGTGTGAGATGAGGGAGAGGTGAGTATGAGATGAGGGAGAGGTGAGTATGAGATGAGGGAGAGGTGAGGTGAGTGTGAGATGAGGGAGAGGTGAGTATGAGATGAGGGAGAGGTGAGGTGAGTGTGAGATGAGGGAGAGGTGAGTGTGAGATGAGGGAGAGGTGAGTATGAGATGAGGGTGAGGTTGAGTATGAGATGAGGGAGAGGTGAGTGTGAGATGAGGGAGAGGTGAGTATGAGATGAGGGAGAGGTGAGTGTGAGATGAGGGAGAGGTGAGTATGAGATGAGGGAGAGGTGAGGTGAGTGTGAGATGAGGGAGAGGTGAGTGTGAGATGAGGGAGAGGTGAGTATGAGATGAGGGTGAGGTTGAGTATGAGATGAGGGAGAGGTGAGTGTGAGATGAGGGAGAGGTGAGTATGAGATGAGGGAGAGGTGAGTGTGAGATGAGGGAGAGGTGAGTGTGAGATGAGGGAGAGGTGAGTGTGAGATGAGGGAGAGGTGAGTATGAGATGAGGGAGAGGTGAGTATGAGATGAGGGTGAGGTTGAGTATGAGATGAGGGAGAGGTGAGTGTGAGATGAGGGAGAGGTGAGTATGAGATGAGGGAGAGGTGAGTGTGAGATGAGGGAGAGGTGAGTATGAGATGAGGGAGAGGTGAGTGTGAGATGAGGGTGAGGTTGAGTATGAGATGAGGGAGAGGTGAGTGTGAGATGAGGGAGAGGTGAGTGTGAGATGAGGGTGAGGTTGAGTATGAGATGAGGGAGAGGTGAGTGTGAGATGAGGGTGAGGTTGAGTATGAGATGAGGGAGAGGTGAGTGTGAGATGAGGGTGAGGTTGAGTATGAGATGAGGGAGAGGTGAGTGTGAGATGAGGGTGAGGTTGAGTATGAGATGAGGGAGAGGTGAGTGTGAGATGAGGGAGAGGTGAGTGTGAGATGAGGGTGAGTGTGAGATGAGGGAGAGGTGAGTGTGAGATGAGGGTGAGGTTGAGTATGAGATGAGGGAGAGGTGAGTGTGAGATGAGGGTGAGGTTGAGTATGAGATGAGGGAGAGGTGAGTGTGAGATGAGGGAGAGGTGAGTGTGAGATGAGGGTGAGTGTGAGATGAGGGAGAGGTGAGTGTGAGATGAGGGTGAGTGTGAGATGAGGGAGAGGTGAGATGAGGGTGAGTGTGAGATGAGGGTGAGTGTGAGATGAGGGTGAGGTGAGTGTGAGAGTGTTAAGTTGGTCAGTTGTGTGCTGCAGAACTCATATTGTGTGTGTGTGTGTGTATAATATTGTAGATGAAAGCTGGAGCATGGACCCAGGAGCTGCTCTGTCCCAATATGACACTAACGTCCTTCCTCACCCTCAGGTATGTTCTACACATTCCTGTACCTGACCCAGTAGACTTCTGGTGTTAGTCTGAACCAGTCTACACTTCATCATCCATCATGATAAAGTGAAATGATCTCATTCTGGAAAGTGTTCAGACTCTTTGCTGTGCATTGCTAGTTGTAGTCTGGTGCATATGAAGTGTGAAGGCACCTGGGCCTAGAAGAGGATAATTTACACTCCGAAAACCAGGCCACAGTGGCCTCAATTATTTTGGGAGATCAGTGAATGCAGCTGTGCATGGAAACATCTTCCAGATCCCACAAAAGAGCTTCAAAGGATCTGCCATGAAGAATGGGATGGGTTGCTCAAATTCAGGTGTAGAGATGTTCTTCAGGACAATTTGATTAATGATCAGACTGATGATCACAAGGGAAATTCTTAATAAAAACTAAATATCCAGATGTCTAGACATACACTATATGGGCAAAAGTTTGTGGACACCTGACCATACGATTGTCATCAAGTCTCCATTCGCTGTTATAATAACCTGGGATCTTCTAGTTCAAGTGAACATTTCATGCTGCATCCAAAGACGTCCGATATGCTTATGTAGAATTTGTGCTAATAGTTTGGAGAAGAATCACGTTCGGCTGGAAAAGTCAGGTGTCCCAATACTTTTGCCCAGACAGTTTATATAAAATTATGAAATTACACTGTTAAATCTCACTTTTCTTTCCTTCACAGCCCATAATAATACAGGCGGAGACTGTAGACCTGGACTGCACATATGTGAGTCATAGTTTATTAGTAGCTCACCAACGACAGACTGAACCGAAGCAGACAAACTGCACCACAGGTATCTGTAATTCTGCTCCTACACCATCATCCAAACACTAGAAATACCTCCGAAGTGTTTAACTCCTACACCATCATCCAAACACTAGAAATACCTCAAGTGTTTAACTCCTACACCATCATCCAAACACTAGAAATACCTCAAGTGTTTAACTCCTACACCATCATCCAAACACTAGAAATACCTCAAGTGTTTAACTCCTACTCCATCATCCAAACACTAGAAATACCTCAAGTGTTTAACTCCTACTCCATCATCCAAACACTAGAAATACCTCAAGTGTTTAACTCCTACACCATCATCCAAACACTAGAACTACCTCAAGTGTTTAACTCCTACACCATCATCCAAACACTAGAAATACCTCAAGTGTTTAACTCCTACACCATCATCCAAACACTAGAAATACCTCAAGTGTTTAACTCCTACACCATCATCCAAACACTAGAAATACCTCAAGTGTTTAACTCCTACACCATCATCCAAACACTAGAAATACCTCAAGTGTTTAACTCCTACACCATCATCCAAACACTGAAATACCTCAAGTGTTTAACTCCTACTCCATCATCCAAACACTAGAAATACCTCGTGTTTAACTCCTACTCCATCATCCAAACACTAGAACTACCTCAAGTGTTTAACTCCTACACCATCATCCAAACACTAGAAATACCTCAAGTGTTTAACTCCTACTCCATCATCCTAACACTAGAAATACCTCCGAAGTGTTTAACTCCTACACCATCATCCAAACACTAGAAATACCTCAAGTGTTTAACTCCTACACCATCATCCAAACACTAGAAATACCTCAAGTGTTTAACTCCTACACCATCATCCAAACACTAGAAATACCTCAAGTGTTTAACTCCTACACCATCATCCAAACACTAGAAATACCTCAAGTGTTTAACTCCTACACCATCATCCAAACACTAGAACTACCTCAAGTGTTTAACTCCTACACCATCATCCAAACACTAGAACTACCTCGTGTTTAACTCCTACACCATCATCCAAACACTAGAAATACCTCAAGTGTTTAACTCCTACTCCATCATCCAAACACTAGAAATACCTCAAGTGTTTAACTCCTACACCATCATCCAAACACTAGAAATACCTCAAGTGTTTAACTCCTACACCATCATCCAAACACTGAAATACCTCAAGTGTTTAACTCCTACTCCATCATCCAAACACTAGAAATACCTCGTGTTTAACTCCTACTCCATCATCCAAACACTAGAACTACCTCAAGTGTTTAACTCCTACACCATCATCCAAACACTAGAAATACCTCAAGTGTTTAACTCCTACTCCATCATCCTAACACTAGAAATCCCTCAAGTGTTTAACTCCTACTCCATCATCCAAACACTAGAAATACCTCAAGTGTTTAACTCCTACTCCATCATCCAAACACTAGAAATACCTCAAGTGTTTAACTCCTACTCCATCATCCAAACACTAGAAATACCTCAAGTGTTTAACTCCTACTCCATCATCCAAACACTAGAAATACCTCAAGTGTTTAACTCCTACTCTATCATCCAAACACTAGAAATACCTCAAGTGTTTAACTCCTACTCCATCATCCAAACACTAGAAATACCTCAAGTGTTTAACTCCTACTCCATCATCCAAACACTAGAAATACCTCAAGTGTTTAACTCCTACTCCATCATCCAAACACTAGAAATACCTCAAGTGTTTAACTCCTACTCCATCATCCAAACACTAGAAATACCTCAAGTGTTTAACTCCTACACCATCATCCAAACACTAGAAATACGTCAAGTGTTTAACTCCTACTCCATCATCCAAACACTAGAAATACCTCGTGTTTAACTCCTACTCCATCATCCAAACACTAGAAATACCTCCGAAGTGTTTAACTCCTACACCATCATCCAAACACTAGAAATACCTCCGAAGTGTTTAACTCCTACACCATCATCCAAACACTAGAAATACCTCCGAAGTGTTTAACTCCTACTCCATCATCCAAACACTAGAAATACCTCAGAAGTGTTTAAAGCCAAATATTCTCTGCTGCTGTCTTCTAAACTATTTTAGAACACGTCCTGGAACAACCAAGAAGATACTGTAGAAGCCACACTGTCTCCTTCAGTCTACGTTACTCTGAAGCCTCCACAGAATTTACTTACTTCTTGTGTTGTTCATTAGGAATTGGGCAGAAGGCTAACGACAGCTTAGCACATATCTTCGATACCACCGGCCACGAGGAGTACGAGTCCTGCCCTCAGTCCTGTCCCGTGGGGGAGGAGAATGAAGAAGAGGAGGAATGTGAAGAACAGGAACTGGGACGAGGAGATGAAGTGACGGAGGAAGTAAAGCGTTTGGATGGTAAAGGCTTTTAAACATGATGAAGAACGCAGTCGATTGTTCTTTTGTAAAAGCCTCTGGTACATTCATCATTCACCAGAGCCAAAGTTCAACCAGGAGAAGATTTCAGCTCTCGATTTCTCCTTACACACGTTTACACACGTTTAAACACCTCACACACGATTCTTAATGTTCTTAAAATATTTTGAAATATTTAAAAAGTGCTGCTTATATAAACATTTTAACCATTTAAAAAAAAACTTAATATAATATAGTATCTTCTTCTTCTTTCGTCTCCACATCTGATCATCCGTCTCCATCCCCCCTGTCCTCTACATCTGCCTCTTTCACACCAACTACCTGCATGTCTTCCCTCACCACATCCATAAACCTCCTCCTTGTTCTTCCTTTTTTCCTCCTTCCTGGTGTCCCCATCCTCAGTGTTCTCCTACTGATATACCCCATGTCCCTCCTCTGCACATGTCCAAACCATCTCAATCTCACCTCCCTCACCTTGTCTCCAAAACGTCCTACATGCGCCGTCCCTCTAATAAACTAATTTCTAATCCTGTCCATCGTCCTCACTCCCAACGAACATCTCAACATCTTCAGCTCTGCTACCTCCAGCTCCACCTCCTGTCTTTTACTCAATGCCACTGTCTCTAATCCATACAACATCTCAGGTCTCACCACAGTCCTATAAACTTTCCCTTTCACTCTCACAGATACTCTTCTATCACAAATCACTCCTGCTATCACTCTTCTCCACCCACTCCACCCTGCCTGCACTCTTTTCTTCACTTCTCTAACACACTCTCCATTACTCTGCACTGTTGACCCCAGGTACCTGAACTCCTCCACCTTCTCCACCTCTTCTCCCTGCAACCGCACCCCTCCACTGCCCTCCCTCTCATTCACACACATGTACTCTGTCTTACTCCTACTGACTTTCATTCCCCTTCTCTCCAGCGTGTACCTCCACCTCTCCAGGATCTTCTCCACCTGCTCCCTACTCTCACCACAAATCACAATATCATCTACAAACATCATAGTCCAGGGAGACTCCTGTCTGACCTCGTCCTTCAACCAGTCCATCACCACTGCAAGCATGAAAGGGCTCAGAGCCGATCCTTGATGCAGTCCAACCTCCACCTTAAACCAGTCTGTTGTTCCTACTGCACACTTCACTGCCGTCACACTGTCCTCATACATGTCCTGCACCACCCTCACATACTTCTCTGACACACCAGACTTCCTCATACAATACCACAACTCCTCTCTCCACTCTGTCGTACTCTTTCTCTAAATCCACAAACACACAATGCAGCTCCTTCTGACCTTCTCTATACTTCTCCATCAACATTCTCAAAGCAAATAATGCGTCTGTGGTGCTCTTCACAAATCACTTCTAAATCTAAAGTATTGATGTGGATTCATTAATAAACACTGCCGCAGTTCTGTATGAGGAATCTTATTTATTTATTTATTTATGTTTGTTGTTAAACAGAAGTCCACCCTGATGGAGATGCTGATGAGAGGTGAGATCTGAAATGAGACACTGCTCTTTAAACTCTTTTAATCCTGGTTTTGAACTTAGTAAATCTTAAAGTTAGTTAATTGAGTTTCATGACCATCAGAGACGTCATTTGAGGTCCGTTTTCAAATCACACCACGTTCTTCTTCACTTCTCCAGCGCTCAGGACCGGTCGGTTGCTCACGTGGTGGTCGTACGCAAGAAAGCGGAACGAAGGAAGCTTCATGGCCACACGTGCAAAGAGTGTGAGATAGTAGGTATCCTTCCAGGTTTAATATAATGCGATGATAAATAATAATAATAATAATAAATAAATAAATCTCACGTCTCTTACAGTATTATGCCGATCTCCCCGAGGACGAGAGACGGAAGAAACTGTCGTCCTGCTCGCGGCACCGTTATCGCTACATCCCTCCTTCCACCCCGGAGAACTTCTGGGACGTGGGCTTCCCTTCCACACAGACTTGCGTCGAGAGAGGTACAGTCACGTGCAGCTCTGTAGTGTTTTCTTCTTCACCCAGCAGAACTTCAGAAACGAATCGAATCTAAAATATTCCTCCTACAGGATACATCAAAGAAGACAACCAGGCGGATCCACGTTCGAGGAGGAGGAGACCGTACCACGCGATGTTCTCACCAAAAGCTTTGTAGAACCACCGTACATATAACACACACACACACACACACCTCATACATTAATATCTTCATCCATCGTTCATTCACGTGTGAGGAGCACGTAACAGCTCTGTAGAAGACCAAGAGAAAGATCATTATTTTGATTTCTAATAATTTTGTGTTCGTGTTTGATGCAGGTTCTACATCAAAAACGGTGAAACTTTGATTCATAATTGTGGAAATAAACAAATGATTGAAATTAACAGCTTCAAAGGAGAAGTGTAAAGAATTTATTTAAAAAATATTAATAATAAAAATAGATGTATATCTTAATACCTTGGGGGGAAGGGGGGTATATATATATATATATTTCTAAAGTGATACAATGAAAATATATTCAAATCTTCTAATGTTTTCAGTTCAAACACATTACACAGGTTACATTTTCTCTTTGAAGATAAAAAAAATGCAACAATTAACGCATGTGCAATTTAAATTGGGAAACGCTGCCGCCTACAGGTGAATGTCGGAACAGCAGCATATGAAATGCCGAATACTAGTTAATATCTTTCTTCTTCATCCAAGAGCAGTTGAATAGGATTTAGGTGCGGTGACTGGGCAGCTCGTTCCATGATAGATAATGATAATCTTTATTTCATACAGAGACTTTGAAAGTTACATCTCAAAGTTTGGTCCCTTGTAGAAAAACAGAAAGTTTGTCTTTCCCTTAACACTGAAAGGAAGTTATAGCATGTCTGAATATCATCAAAATTAGAAAACGTGTATAAAAAATAGAAAAATTTGTGCAGCCTGTCGAAGTTCTCGTTGTGTCTCCAAAAAAATCCTGAACTCCACCAGACCGCTGGAGGATGCAGTGCCATTGAGATGTTAGCAGCGGACCTTTCATTTGCCGTGTATCACACGTGCGTATCAGGTGCCACTGGAACAACTGGATTTAGTAATACACGTGATCAGAGCACGAAGATCTGGAAATGATCTGTGCTTTTCCACATGATTGCCAGCAGATATATTTCGTAACATTATAACAAAAAAAAAAAGAGAAAAAGTTTTGTGTAAAGCGTCCCGTGATCACGTGTGACCACTGACGTTCTAGTTTTCATCTCTCCAGAGCTCTGTTAGCGTGAATGTTCAGCGCCTCGGCTGCATGGCTCATGAAGATGCTGTAAGGAGAAGAAAATGTAGTGCAAAGATGTAATCCATAATACTGACGATGTTCACCATCACCAGTAATCACAGAATCCCAGTGAATAAAGCGATCGACTCACCAGCACCACGTCAGGAGTCCAAACTCTGTGCTGAATAGAAATATGGACAGACCAGAAGCCAGAATCTGCACAGAAAAAGACGACATTCAATACTCCTTAATTTAATCTCACTGGAATTAAAGGTCCATCCACACGGATCAGTGTGCAATTCTTTCATTTCTCCACCAGGTGTCACCAGTGTGCCATTCTTTCATTTCTCCACCAGGTGTCACCAGTGTGCCATTCTTTCATTTCTCCACCAGGTGTCACCAGTGTGCCATTCTTTCATTTCTCCACCAGGTGTCACCAGTGTGCCATTCTTTCATTTCTCCACCAGGTGTCACCAGTGTGTTCTTTTGCGTCTCACTAATTACCCACTGTCTCCATTTGTGTGTCTCTTTTTTTTTGCTTTTCCCTTTCTACCTCTGGAATGTAATTCTGGACTTTGGACTGCTATTTTTTTTTCTCTCTGCTTTGTGAAAGACGTGTCCGTCTGATAAGTAAATAAACCCTGTTAATTATTCATTACAGACTCGTTTTTACTCAAAGAGAACGAAAGAGGAAAAAAACGCTGACCTTGGCGAGGAACAGCCAGACGGCACAGTGCACCAAAGACGGTCCAGTCTTCAACTTGACCCCGGCCAGCAGCAGAAAAAAGCCCAGAATCCCGCTGTAGGTCAGAAGGTCATCAATAGTTATAGTCTTGACAAAAGTATGTGGACACCTGATCTTCCACATCTTCCAACCCATGAACAGCAGATCTTGATGGAGCTGGAACAGGTTTGGGTCTCTTAGTTCGTATGAAGGAACGATTCCATGACATCCAGAACAATTTTGAGCCTCCAACATTTAGAGGGAAGAACCAGATATGGGTGGAAAAGTCAGGTGTCCCAATACTTTTGGCCAAACGTGTGTGTGTGTGTGTGTGTGTGTGTGTGTGTGTGTGTGTGTGTGCGCATTTCACTATCGGACTCGGACGATGTCAAGTGTGTTGGGGTTTTACCTGGCAAAACATCCGCTATAGAACTTGTAGGAGCTCCGGAAGGGAAACTCCAGAACATCAAACAGATCACCTGCAGAAAACAATGTAAAATTAAGTGGGGGAAAAAATTTCAATTATTAATCTAATAAATGTAATCAGATTACCGGTGGGATGTGCCGCAGACGCCAACAGCAAGACGCTTCAAAAAGCAACAACAAAATGATATTTAATAGTAAATCAACTCGTCCGTGAACCTCAGGAGAAGGTGAGAAGGTTTCTTTACCTCACCATGTAGTTGATGAACTGCTGCTCGAGTTCACTGTGGAGAGAAAAACACAAATAACGACGTTTCCGCTCTGAATGTTTTCTACGATATTCCAAATCCGCTTTGTTTATAGTTTCCCTCTGTTTTATTGTGTACGTTTGAGTGATTCGAGTTTGTGGGACTCTTTAACAACTCAAATTTGAAAGAACTGATCAACCATCAGCAGCTTCATCCACCATTCAGTGGATTTGAACATCATATATAAACAAAAATAGGAAATTAAACCATTTAGACTGAGATTTAAAATCCAAGTCCAAGGATTTGGTGGATTTGAAGGATTATGGTGAGCGCCCTCTAGTGGAACTCCATGGCAAGAACATGATGCACACTTGAATATCAGGGGATGTGGTTCAAATGAGTCGCTGAAACACCACGAGATGTAACTCTGATCTCAAATTCATCCTTCAAACTCAAACCAGCAAATATATAAATATGTATATTAAATAATGACCTCAGATGGCTAGACTTAAAATTCTTCTGGAAGACTCTGTAGGACCCTGAAACGAAAGAGATACAGAACCGCATTGTAACGGGTCAATCAAAATCCAGTGTATGATATCTCAATTTATGAACACAACAAATCCTCGTGGCCTCGATGACTTGCATGAAAGGAAACTTGATATACGGAGGTGAAGAAACCATCATCATCATCAATAACAACGATAATTTCAAAAAAGAAAGTCTCACCAACGCAGCAAAAGTGGACGAAAGCCCAGAAATAGGGGTCGGGTCCAAACTGAGACACAAGCAGGAGATGATCAGTTAGTGGACTGAAGGGTTTTTGAATCAGGAGACTTGCGTGAATGTGGAATAAAAAAAGTTTAAAAGTTATCGTGAAAAACGGCCTTATAACCCCCCTCCCACAGTGATGCACTGCAAACCTGGGCTTTTACTGAGGTGATCATATTTCTGATGATCAATCGATCGATCGTGTTTTATAAGCAGAACCTGGCTGCCTTTTAAATCCAGTAAAAATAGATTCTGATGTGGTCTAATATGTGGCTTGTGGTTCATCTGATTCTTTTGAAGACCTGATCAGGAGCAGATGATTTTGATGATTGGAGATCTGTGCGTATTTGATATGAGTTACCTGGAGATTCTGAAGTGTAAGAGTGACGGCTGACCCCAGTATCAGGACAGAACTTAAAGAAGAGAAGAAAAGTTACTCGGAGTAAAGTGGAAAAGAAACACTGCACTCGTCATCAACACGTGCAACACAAATAATCCCCACCTGACTGTCCTCATCCACGACGACCTCTTTTAGAAAATAAAACAGAAAAGAAGAAACTATTAGAATGATTTAAGTGGGTATTATTATTGCTATCATATATAAATAAATATATACACCAAATGCAAATTTTGCTGTGTTTCCACACGGACGGATTTAATTGCCGGATTTTGGTGCTCGATTCGAAATGTTGGTGATTCAAAACAGTTTTCCGGCGGCGTTTTTATTTCTTATTATTTATAACTGAATAATGACATGATGGCGTATAAAAACCGCTTCTTTTATATAATTTATATCTACGTCAGTACCTGAAATCCCATGTCTCTGTGCTCACCTCTTTCTGTGTGACTCTGATGAGAAGACAGAAGACCACTTCAGACACATTTTGCAGCACAAAAAAGAAGGGGATGGGCTACGTAAACACACACACACACACACACACACAACACACACACACACACACGGGCAAAAAAAAACGTGAGTGTGATTCAGCTCTGCAGTTTCATTCTCGATGATAAATACAGCACATACCAGCATGGACAAGGCTTTAGAGCCGCCGTATATGTTCCCCAGGAAGAGGACGGCTCCAGGAAGCCAGTACGCTGCAGCAGATCTGCTCGGGGATGGAACAGGATGTTCATTAAGAATACAGGAATCTTAGGGTTCAGTGTCCACAAACTTTTGGCCATAGAGTGAACTTTCAGTTCTGAGATGCTCTTCATCTTTTTCGGGTCGATTAGAGGTCTTTCTGCACTGTATGCTCTGTATGTGTTTTGTGGGTGTGGCTAAATGCATATTAGCGATGCCAGGCATTTACATAAATTTAAATAACTAAATAAATAAACATTTAAATTCTGTCATTTGAATAATATATACATTTATTCCAACCAAAGGAAAGTAAGGTCTGCTTCTCTCTCACGTGTGTGTGTGTGTGTGTGTGTGTGTGTGTGTGTGTGTGTGTGTGTGTGTGTGTGATGGGATTACCTGGGGAAAGTGCTGATTTCCACCCATCCCAGTTTCCCGGTCACCCACAGCAGAAGAGCTCCAGTGCAGGATTGCCACCTGGAGATCAGAGAGGAACAGGAGATAGAGAAGGTGATCATGAAGTGATGTGAGGAAGAAGGAAACAGAAACACAGAGTGTGAGGGTGATGCTGGAGTGTGTGTGGGGGCGACGCTGGAGTGTGTGTGAGGGTGATGCTGGAGTGTGTGTGGGGGCGACGCTGGAGTGTGTGTGAGGGTGATGCTGGAGTAGAAAGACTCACACTCACCCCTGGAACAGTGTTGGGTAGGTAAACTTCAGCACTGACAGCACATACTGCAACACCAAACACACTCTTATTATTACTGTTACTACTGCCTTTCACTGAAGAACATCATACAGGAGAATCAAACCAGATTATACATCTATATATGTCTCTCTCTACACACACACAGAGTGTAGTACCTTATTAGTGAAACAGGAAGTGATGAAACAGATGCAGAACAGAAGTCCTGGAACAGCACGCGCCCAATTCATCAGTCACAAATCCCCTTTATTATATATACACACACATATGGATAATAAACAAACTGCACTGAACCTGACACACACACACACACACTCTGTACTGGGGCTCCACGTTGATCACAATACTACTTCCGGTCTTCTTGACATCTACCGCTATGATAAAAGCACGAAGGCGCGACATTCATGGTTCAGTGTCCAATCCCATTAAACTAAAAAAAAAAAGAAATAAAAATATTATATGGGTACTAATATCAATTACATATGTTTTTATCACATTTTAATAATATATATATATATATTTTAGTTACCAAATACTGTTATTTGTAAAATGACAATACAGGAAACACAGAGTGACTCTTATTTTGAAGAGTGCAGGGTTCCCGGATGTGAGTTTGTTAAAGACCTCTGTGCTGTGACACACACACACTCAGACACACACACACACACACACACACACACACTCAGACACACACCCAGACACACACCCACCAGTGCGTGAGTGGACACGGACACAGACACAGAGAATAAAAACCCTCAGTTTCTTTCAGCGGTACAGTTTGTGGATCTTCCTGTAGGTTCTGTGCGCGCCATCATGGATCAGATGAACTCAGTGAGCGAGCAGGTGAAGGTGAGACACTCCTGTGTGTGTGTGTGTGTGTGTGTGTGTGTGTGTGTGTGTGTGTGTGTGTGTGTGTGTGTGTGTAAATAAGAGAGAGAGATTATAAAATACTAACCTGTATTCATTTTATATAGTAATAATGACATTTCACACACACACACACACACACACACACACACCTGAAATACACACTAAAGTCAACAAGTGACGTAAAATAGATGCGACAACAATCCCGTTGTTTTTTTTTTTTAGTAAAATTAAATTATTTCAGGACGCTTTAACATGTTCATTAAACGTTACATAAATATGTATATAAAAAGTTTGGACGATGACCTAAAGCAGTGGGTGACGTCATTCTTGGTGACGTCATTGGGTTGGGCCACAGTGGATTTCCCCAAGTGACTAACAAGTCCAGACTTGTCTCACTGACAGAGTGTTTACAGAGTTATACAAATATTATATATATATATATATATATATATATATACACACACACACACACACACACACACACAGTGTTTTTTCTTTATTTATCTTTTTCAACATTCAACAGTTTGACAAATTGTGATTGCTAGACGTCTGACCTCTTTTTTTTTTCTGTCTTGTTTAGAGCCCATGGGGAACTTCCAATAAAACAGCAGTAGCAGCCACTTCCCTGACAGAAGTGATGAGTGAACAGCTGGCCAAACAGCTGCATGAGGAAAGTAACTCCTTCCTCGCCAGTCCTGAGTGAGTCTAATAACTGCAGATCTGTTCAAGTCAAGTAGAGCTGACTCAGTACACGTTGCTTCTCATCTCCGTCTCGTCTCTCTCTGGGCCTCTGGTCTCGTTTCTGCAGTACGCTCGTGTCTGTCAGTGTGAGGGGATCAGAGCGAGCTTTTTCCCTTCCACTCGTGTTGTTTGTGTTTAATGGTTAAGGCATTGGACTCTTGATCAGAAGGTTCAAATCCCAGCACCCAAGCTGGGCCGCTGAGCAAGCATGAAAAAATGACACTTAAAATAATCAGCACGCGGTGTCAGTGGTTCGCCTCTAGAGGCCGCTCTCGTACTCTATAACGCAACCCGGAAAAACTATTTTTTTCCGACAGCTCCAGTGATCAACCGATGTCTGTATAATGTGCAAAACCGACCAATCTGTCAACCTTTAACACATGCTGTACGGATAAATAAAAGCATGAGTAGGACAGGGAGCGTTTTCCTGAAATTCCGGGATTATTATGAAAATCATGCTCTTTGTGTGAATGATGACTAAATGGTGGTTCAGGAGGTTTACGCTCTGATCAGAAGATCAGGGCTTCAAGCTGCCACTGTTGAAAACGCTGTTCATATCCATCTTCATAAATAAGATAGAAATCAGACAGGTTAATACAGACAGTTTGATGAACATCTACAGATGAACCTGCTCTATTTATACGTCTTCATTTGGTTCTAGTGAGCTGGACCTCAGCAGTTTCCAGCAGGATGCAGAAACCTCCAGCGACCTGATGTTGGCCCAAATGCTTCAGATGGAGTTCGACAGGGAGTTCGACACCCAGTTGCGTCGAGAAGAAAAGAAGTTCAATGGAGAGAGTAAAGGTAGATCTTTCTCGAATGTGCATTTCGATCGATCGGCGCTGAAGTTTGAGATTTTTCTGAACACGTCTCGCATCGTCTCGCTCTTGTCCAGTCTCGATCTCCTTTGAAAACTACCGCATGGTTCACCCGTTTGAGGACAGCGACAGCTCCGACGACGAAGTCGACTGGCAGGACACGCGTCACGATCCGTACCGTCTCGGTGAGTGTGCAGACGTTCGTGGAACACGTGTACGGCGGTAACTGCCTTTACGTGGCTCTGCTGACGGTCACGTTTCATTAATACGCGATTCCTTTAGTAACGAAATGACTGATATTATTTATGTCTGATTAACAGAAAAACCAACCACTACGCCGAAGAAGGGTTTCACAGGGAAAGGCAAGAACATCACCACAAAACATGATGAGGTGGTGTGTGGACGGAAGAACACTGCTCGCATGGATCATGTACAGTACACACTTTCTACATCTTCAGTTATACACAGATACAATATCACAGAATATTACTGCTGCGTCTGTCTGTCTGTCTGTCTGTCTGTCTGTTTACATATGTCTGTCTATCTATCTATCTATTTACATATGTCTGTCTATCTATCTATCTATCTATCTATCTATCTATCTATCTATCTATCTATCTATTTACATATGTCTGTCTATCTATCTATCTATCTATCTATCTATCTATCTATCTATCTATCTATTTACATATGTCTGTCTATCTATCTATCTATCTATCTATCTATCTATCTATCTATCTATCTATCTATCTACATATGTCTGTCTGTCTGTCTATCTATCTATCTATCTATCTATCTATCTGTCTGTCTGTCTGTCTGTCTGTCTGTCTGTCTGTCTGTCTATCTATCTATCTATCTATCTATCTATCTATTTACATATGTCTGTCTGTCTATCTATCTATCTATCTATCTATCTATCTATCTATCTATCTATCTATCTATCTATTTACATATGTCTATCTATCTATCTATCTATCTATCTATCTATCTATCTATCTATCTATCTATCTACATATGTCTGTCTGTCTATCTATCTATCTATCTATCTATCTATCTATCTATCTATCTATCTATCTATTTATCTATCTATCTATTTACATATGTCTGTCTGTCTGTCTATCTATCTATCTATTTACATATGTCTGTCTATCTATCTATCTATCTATCTATCTATCTATCTATCTATCTATCTATCTATCTACATATGTCTGTCTGTCTGTCTATCTATCTATCTATCTATCTATCTATCTATCTATCTATCTATCTATCTATCTGTCTATCTATCTATCTATCTATCTATCTATCTATCTATCTATCTATCTATCTATCTATCTATCTATTTACATATGTCTGTCTGTCTATCTATCTATCTATCTATCTATCTATCTATCTATCTATCTATCTATCTATTTACATATGTCTGTCTATCTATCTATCTATCTATCTATCTATCTATCTATCTATCTATCTATCTATCTATCTATCTATCTATCTATCTATCTACATATGTCTGTCTGTCTGTCTATCTATCTATCTATCTATCTATCTATCTATCTATCTATCTATCTGTCTATCTATCTGTCTATCTATCTATCTATCTATCTATCTATCTATCTATCTATCTATCTATCTATCTATCTATTTACATATGTCTGTCTGTCTATCTATCTATCTATCTATCTATCTATCTATCTATCTATCTATCTATCTATCTATCTATCTATCTATCTATCTATCTATTTACATATGTCTATCTATCTATCTATCTATCTATCTATCTATCTATCTACATATGTCTGTCTGTCTATCTATCTATCTATCTATCTATCTATCTATCTATCTATCTATCTATCTATTTATCTATCTATCTATTTACATATGTCTGTCTGTCTGTCTATCTATCTATCTATTTACATATGTCTGTCTATCTATCTATCTATCTATCTGTCTGTCTGTCTGTCTGTCTGTCTGTCTGTCTGTCTGTCTGTCTGTCTGTCTGTCTATCTATCTATCTATCTATCTATCTATCTATTTACATATGTCTGTCTGTCTGTCTGTCTATCTATTTATCTATTTACATATGTCTGTCTATCTATCTATCTATCTATCTATCTATCTATCTATCTATCTATCTATCTATCTATCTATCTATCTATTTACATATGTCTGTCTGTCTGTCTGTCTATCTATCTATCTATTTACATATGTCTGTCTATCTATCTATCTATCTATCTATCTATCTATCTATCTATCTATCTATCTATCTATCTATCTATCTATTTACATATGTCTGTCTGTCTGTCTGTCTATCTATCTATCTATTTACATATGTCTGTCTATCTATCTATCTATCTATCTATCTATCTATCTATCTGTCTGTCTGTCTGTCTGTCTGTCTGTCTGTCTGTCTGTCTATCTATCTATCTATCTATCTATCTATCTATCTATCTATCTATTTACATATGTCTGTCTATCTATCTATCTATCTATCTATCTGTCTGTCTGTCTGTCTGTCTGTCTGTCTGTCTGTCTATCTATCTATCTATCTATCTATCTATCTATTTACATATGTCTGTCTATCTGTCTGTCTGTCTGTCTGTCTGTCTGTCTGTCTATCTATCTATCTATCTATCTATCTATCTATCTATCTATCTATTTACATGTCTGTCTGTCTATCTATCTGTCTGTCTGTCTGTCTGTCTGTCTGTCTGTCTGTCTATCTATCTATCTATCTATCTATCTATCTATCTATTTACATATGTCTGTCTGTCTGTCTGTCTATCTATCTATTTACATATGTCTATCTATCTATC
>JBCEWE010000394.1:1134991-1199991 GCA_039877035.1 Silurus lanzhouensis
TACATATGTCTGTCTATCTGTCTGTCTATCTGTCTGTCTATCTATCTATCTATCTATCTATCTATCTATCTATCTATCTATCTATCTACATATGTCTGTCTGTCTGTCTATCTATCTATCTATCTATCTATCTATCTATCTATCTATCTATCTATCTATCTATCTATCTATCTATCTATTTACATATGTCTGTCTATCTATCTATCTATCTATCTATCTATCTATCTATCTATCTATCTATCTATCTATCTATCTATCTATCTATCTATTTACATATGTCTGTCTATCTATCTATCTATCTATCTATCTATCTATCTATCTATCTATCTATCTATCTATCTATCTATCTATCTATCTATCTGTCTATCTATCTATCTATCTATCTACATATGTGTGTCTGTCTGTCTACCTGTCAGGTGTTCCAATACTTTTGTCTCTGTCTCTGTGTGTGTGTGTGTGTGTGTGTGTGTGTGTGTGTGTGTGTGTGTGTGTGTGTGTATAAATGTCTCCTGTTTGTTCATGTTGCAGTTCGCCCCGGAGGTGCACGTAGGAGACGGGATCGGCATGGACCTGAAGCTGTCGAATCACGTGTACAACGCTCTGAAAAGACACTGTCAGACCGAGGAGAAACGCAGCGCTCGACTTCACGAGAAGAAGGAACACTCCACTGCCGTGAGTCCAACATCTACACCGTCTGAAAGTTCATTTACCAAAAGCATGTCTGCGTCTGAACATCACACACACACACACACACACATATATATATGGTTCTTTCCTAAAACATCTGGACACGATTGTCCTGAAGGTGTTCTGTAGCTCCCCTGGTCCAGCATGGAACTGCTCCTGAGCATCACGTGCACCACTTTTGACCTTTTGTACTGTTTCCATCTACAGGAACAAGCAGTTGACCCCAAGACCAGGTTGCTGATGTATAAAATGGTGAATGCAGGAATGCTGGAGAACATCAACGGGTGCATCAGCACAGGGAAGGAGTCGGTGGTGTTTCATGCCGATGGAGGAAGGTGAGTGCAGGCTCTGGATCTCCCATCAGGACAGGGCTTAAAAACGGGGAACCATTTCCGTGAAGTTTTCCGACTTCTGATCTGCTCTGATTCTTCTCTTTAGCTTCGAGGAGATGTCGATTCCAGAGGAGTGCGTCCTCAAGGTCTTCAAGACCACGCTGAATGAATTCAAGAACCGGGATAAGTACATCAAGGACGACTACCGCTTTAAAGACCGCTTCAGCAAGCTGAACCCTCGCAAGATCATCCACCTGTGGGCCGAGAAGGAGATGCACAACCTGACCAGGTGAGACTCCAGCACTCCTAACACACACACACACACACACACACACGTCTCCACTGTTCACGTTTAGTTATAATATCTGCTCCTAGTTTATCTGCTGGAGGCGTAATAACGTCTTTCTCTCGTATCCACACGCACAGGATGAAGAAAGCTGGGATTTCCTGCCCCCAAGTGGTGATTCTGAAGAAGCACATTCTCGTGATGTCGTTTATCGGTCAGAACCAGGTACCAGCTCCGAAACTGAAAGACGTGGTGCTGTCCCCCGAAGACATGACGAACGCGTATTACCAAGTGGTACAGGTACTACATCTGACTGAGCTTCATTTTAACACACACACACACCTGGTCTTTATACAGTTCCTCACTCCCTCAGCCAATCACGACGTCCAGGTACGGGTCAAGAGCTTCAGTTCATCCTCGGATTAAATACATTGTTAATGACCAACATCAAAGAATGTAACCAGACAGGAAGTCTAGACAAACTCAGTCTGAGGGGGTGTAGCCCATCCAACCTCTGAGATGCTTTTCTCCTCGTGATGGCTGTAAACAGTGATGAGAAGTTGTGGTTTCTCCTCAGATGATGCATCAGCTGTTCGGCGAGTGTAACCTCGTTCATGCCGACCTGAGCGAATATAACATGCTGTGGCACGATAGAAAGGTGAGGAAATTCCCATAATGCTCACCTCATTAATGCACATGCAAATGAGTCGTTATGAATATTACAAAACATCATTGCAACCTGTAGGTATGGTTGATCGACGTGAGCCAGTCTGTGGAGCCCACTCACCCTCACGGTCTGGAGTTCCTATTCCGAGACTGCAGGAACGTTTCCACAGTAAGTGTCTCTCCACCATATTTGAGCTACGAGGTGGGATCAGAAAGTTTCCAGTGGAAACGCACGTGTTTCGAGCACGCTGACTTGTGAAAGTCGGTGCTCCTTGTGACTGCGCGTTATAACGCAATGTCATATATTTCAGGTGTTTTTTCACATATTCGAGTGGAACTCAAAGGTTTTGTTTCTCCTCCTCTCGTTAAGTTCTTCCAGAAAGCCGGCGTGTCGGAAGCCTTGGATGTGTATGATCTCTTCAACACCGTGTCTGGACTGAAGATCAGCAGCGATAACGAGGCAGACTTTCTAGCGCAGGTATCAAATGCAGGAGATTTTTACTGAAGATGCCGCGTCGTCTGTATTAATAATTCATATTATTATTAATATTCTCTACAGATTCATGAACTGGAGAAGATGAACGAGGACCACGTGCAAAAGCGAAGCAGGAAAGCCTGCAGTGATGCCTCAGAGAACGGCCCGCCCCTTTTAAACGAAGACGATTAACAAACTAAACAAAAAGCGAAAGCAGGTCATGAAGGAAAAACGTGAGGAGTGCATTAAACAGCATCTCTTTTTTGCTGACTAGGCGTCTGGAAACCCCCTACCTTTAGGTTTATTATTAGTACGATTCTGCAGCAGGTCTCTGAGCTCAGGCTGGTGGATGCGGAGCTGCAGCAGGAGCTGAAACGCGGCAGAACGAGGGAGAAATTAACCAATAAAACGAGGCACGGCGTCTTAAAGTCCTACACTGCACCGTTCCCGTAACGCGTTCGCTTTGTGCCGCTCGTGTCCGGGGGGGTGATGTGGGTCTTGTGGCTTTATTGTAGGGTGTGTGTGTGTGTGTGTGTGTGTGTGTGTGCCAGCTTCGTTTTAACACTCGCACACAAAACGAATAAACACCGAAATTGGAAAATCAGTACGTGTTTGGTTTTTTTTTTATTGAATATTCACACATCATAAATGCAGTCATTCATTCCCAAATATTCCCAAATATTATTCCATTAAAGTGTGTTTTTGGGTCAAACATGAAAGAATTCAGAACAAAGAGTCCATCAAAGGTTTGGAGACACCTATAGGCCAGAAGTAGAACTTGTGTAAGATGGAGAACAGGAGAGATGATGTGATTGACCTCGTTTTGGAGCAGGGAACGTTCCGGAATGTGAACGGAATCCTGAACCGACACGATCCCCATTCCAACACCACGCAGTTCCGTCTGGACTCATTGGAACGGAACACGTCTGAGATCTGGAAGTGTTATTTAGAGCGTCGTCTGGAGTGATGTTCTGCTCTGAGATGAACAAGAAAGATCTCCATCTAGTGAAGAACATCTCTGGAGAGTTTCACAAAGATTCAAGTATTTCAGCTGAAGGTTTGGAGAAACGACGTGTCGTGACGCTGAGAGCGTGTTAAACTGATCTTCATGCTGAAGGAGGAGTTTTCAGTGATGATAAAGTTCATTAATGGCCGTGTTTGCTGCGTAGAAGCAGAAGGAACATCTAAGTGTCTCTCGAAAGCCATAAAAGACTCCACAGTTCTTTTGACATCAGCACCCAAAGCGTTTATTGTCAATGTTTTAAAAATACAGAAGAACAGAATCCTACAGGTCTTTTCTCGAGTGTAAAATCACGTTTACACGTGAAATTAAAAGTGGGATGTATCCGGTTCTGATCTCGAAGAACTCAGGGAGTGGCGTAAGGGTTCACGTAGACGGGTTGTTCTTTTCTCTTCTTGTTCACTCTTGGTTCCGTGGGCTTCCCGGGGTCCGAGGACTGAGCTTTTACCCGAGCAGGTGCATCAATCGCACCTTCTTCTGCTCTTCCACTCGACGTTTGATCGCTTTGTGAGTGAGTTTTTCTGCAAAAGAAAACACCAGAGAGTGGACCGGTTCAGTTCTCCTCATTTACACACGAGAAATAAATGTGAGAAGCACCAAAATTTCAAAAGTGAACCCGTCGAGGACGGACCTCCTGTGGTTCACGAGTCCAAGACAAATAAAGAAGAGCAGGAACAGGAGAACCAACACGACTCCTGCGATCACTCCTGAGAAAAAAAAAAAAAAAACAGTCCATGAGCTCAGAATTAGGGAGTTTTGGTGGGGCTGGGATTTGAACGTATAACCTTCTGATCAGTTTAAGTGCATGTGGTGTAAAAGCTTCACCTCTGGGATCCGTCTGGCACCTGATCGTAGCCGGAACGCTCCTCACGGTTCCTGAAACTAATTTCAGCGTCACATCGTACCAGAAGGCAGGATGAAGATCGTCGAATTTGAGTCTGGTTCCGTTCAGGTACCGAGAGTTTCTTCCCTTCATCTGCACTTCTACTCCTGTCCACTGTCCGGATGGAGCGTCCCAAATCACGACCAGGGCGTGTCCTCCAGAGATACGCTCACAACGCAGACCGGTGACGGTCACAGACGCTTTAACAACAACAACAAACAACAAGCATGAGGAGTCTCATTAGTACACTTATCCCAGATGAGGAATGGGTTCTTAGTGGTGCTGGGATTGGAACTCATGACCTTCTAAACCAAATTCAAACACCGATCTACCGCCTTACCTTATATAAGCACCAGGTGGTGACCCCTAAATGTGAACAGCATAAAAAACTATACATATCTGCATTGGTCAGACAGAACCTGTGATGGATGTGAAGGTCAGGCCTCTGCTCCTCACACCTTCATACACAGTATAGAGAGTGAAGATGTATCTGGTTCCAGGAGAGAGCGATGAGACGGTATGCATCATCACAGAGTCCATCTCCAAGGCTGGAATTGTGGTCTCGTACTTGCTGCTGTGTCTCAGGATGTAGCTGATGTTTCTGCTCTTCACCTCTTCCCAGGAAAGTTCTAACGCGTCTGCGTGTTGCTGCGTCACATGAACTTTAGCCACGTTGGGAGGCACTGAAACAAACAACAAACGTGTTTTTTTTTTTTTTATCGGCGCTCCCTATGACTGCGTGCGGCCTTGTGCTGCCAACAGATGGCAGCACAAGGCCGCACGCACAGTCATAGGGAGCGCCGACAAAAAAAAAACCCACGTGTTTGTTGTATCGGCCCAACAGATGGCAGCACAAGGCCGCACGCACAGTCACAGGGAGCGCCGACAAAAAACCACACACTTACTGGTTACTGCTGAGAAGTTGTAGCCGCTGCTCCTCTCTCCACCAAACAGTGTGTAAAGAGTGAAGTTGTATTTGTTCCCAGGGCTGAGAGATGTTACAGTATGTGTTGCTGTAGCTCCTCCCCAGTACATGGGCGTGTACGATTCCGACCTGTCGCTCTTCCTCAGGACGTAAAGAAACGCGTTATTGCTGTTCACCTTTCTCCATTCGAACGTGATCGCCGTCTCCGAGCGAGCCTTTACCGACACGTTGGCGACGTTCGAAGGACCTGAGGAAGAGATCGAGAGATCAAGAGACCGCCGCCGTCCATCCCGAATCACATGATCTACAGTGCCAAGCGTAGAAACCGTACTCGTGACAGCGGTGAAGTTGAAAGCGCTCTGCCTCACTCCTTTAAACACGGCGTACAAGACAAAGCTGTACTTGGTTCCAGGAGACAGAGAAGAGACCGTGTATCTCACGACGGTCTTTTCAGCCGCGACGGTAAGTGGAGTTTCCGTTCCATTACCGTATCCCAAAATGTAGCTGAAATCTTTCGCTTTACTCCACTCCAACGTGAGCAGGGTCTCGGTACGAGCTTTCACGGCCACACCCAGGATTTTAGGAGGAGCTGCAGGGAGATCAGAAAGTCATCACTTGCACAGAAACGTTTCTTTTTGAGGAAACAAAAAGCTACATGCATGTGTCTCTGAAGAAACTAGAGGACTCTGTTTTTCCAGACTTTTCACACGTTCTGGAAGTGGTGTAGAAGGTGTAGGTGAAGCCCACGTGTGCCCAGCATGGTTACTATGTTTGTGCTTCATGCTGAAAGTGTTTAGAACTTCTACTGAAAAACAGTCATGATGTTGGTGGAAACTAAAAGCCCAGGATGTGGAATGAGAAGTAAATAAATGAATCTTACATGCCAGGGATGAGCGTCTCTAGAATGGGACAAACGTACACTGATCACAAACAACACAAAAAGCTTCTGTACTGTACAAAGGTTTCATACGTCACATTTCAGCACAAGACATTAAGACTTTATTACGAGCGAGCGAGAAGAGGAAAAACTCTCCGAGATGGTATGGAGGAACCAGACATTAACACCGAATGAGCTACTGGAGAAAACTGTTTATATTAATTACAGTCCAAATCCATCTTCATGGATCTTTCATCTTGAAACCTTTAGAGGAACTAGACTCTAGAGGAACCTCATCTACAAAACCGAATGATCCTTCAGAATAGTTCCAGCAATATATCTAAAATAAATCTGGATATGAACACAGAACTGAAATCTTACCCACAGAGAAGCCACTGAGCAACAGATCAGCAAAAGGTCTACAGATCTCATATCAGTAACAGGGTAGCAGTCACGTCCACGTCTTCTGGGTTTATTTACCGAGCTGCATGGACACTGAAAACACGGTTTTATAAAACCTCCTGCAGTTCAGGAGGATTTTGACAATAAAACAGCACACAACTGAAAGTGTATCGTGAACCTCTGGATTAACCGATTGGTTGTTTTGTTTTCTTCCTTTATCTTTCATAAACTCATAAAAAATATTTAGTGTATAAAAAAATCACAAGCTGGTTATTTTTCCCAACTTTAAAAGCATAAAACTCTTCATAACTCGGGCCTGTGGGACACGTGACCTGAGCAGCACACCACCTAATTAAGGATCGCTGATTGACACCTGCTGTGTGCACGTGATTTTCACCACTAAATACGCCCTTTCCACGACACGCCGAAAGGGGGCGCCAGAACGCGTATGTGCGCATGCGCGAGTCAAATCGACCCGGAAAATCGTTGCTATATAGCGCTTCACCGCCAGGTGGTCATGTGACGCGGTCACATGACCTCCAGAGCCTCAAGGCGGCGCAGTTCGGACTCGGTCCCGTTCGTGTTTTCGGTGTGTAGAATCCAGAGCGATGAGTGAAGATTATTATTTGGAGCTGAGTGAAAACCCTGTGCAGTTTGAAAATGCATCGGGCGTCAACAACGTGTTTTTCGACGAGGCTAATAAACAGGTAAACAAACAACAACACAAACAGAAGGCTAACTCGCTAACAACAACAATCACCTTTTTTACCCACAAACGTTTCATACTGTCGTAAAAGTGTCGTAAATCTTCCAGCGTTTTAGAATTAGATTGGATTCTGTAACAAACACAATTAAACATCTACTGCGATATGTTTGTTAATTTGACAGTTAATTTGCCATGGTTCCTATAACTTATGATGTCATAATATTAAAAAGGAATAGAAAATCATGACTCTGCAATCTTCTGACGTTCTGGTTCAGTGAAACTTATATTGCAATAGGAACATGTATAGTACAATACAGCTGTTTGGTGAGTAATACAGCTGTTTGGTGAGTAATGCAGCTGTTCAGTGAGTAATACAGCTGTTCGGTGAAACTTATATTGCAATAGGAACATGTATAGTACAATACAGCTGTTTGGTGAGTAATACAGCTGTTTGGTGAGTAATACAGCTGTTTGGTGAGTAATGCAGCTGTTCAGTGAGTAATACAGCTGTTCGGTGAAACTTATATTGCAATAGGAACATGTATAGTACAATACAGCTGTTTGGTGAGTAATACAGCTGTTTGGTGAGTAATACAGCTGTTTGGTGAGTAATACAGCTGTTTGGTGAGTAATACAGCTGTTCGGTGAGTAATACAGCTGTTCAGTGAAACTTATATTGTAATAGGAACATGTATAGTACAATACAGCTGTTTGGTGAGTAATACAGCTGTTTGGTGAGTAATACAGCTGTTTGGTTAGTAATGCAGCTGTTCAGTGAGTAATACAGCTGTTCAGTGAGTAATACAGCTGTTCAGTGAAACTTATATTGCAATAGGAACATGTATAGTACAATACAGCTGTTCGGTGAGTAATACAGCTGTTCGGTGAGTAATACAGCTGTTTGGTGAGTAATGCAGCTGTTCAGTGAGTAATACAGCTGTTCGGTGAAACTTATATTGCAATAGGAACATGTATAGTACAATACAGCTGTTTGGTGAGTAATACAGCTGTTTGGTGAGTAATGCAGCTGTTCAGTGAGTAATACAGCTGTTCGGTGAAACTTATATTGCAATAGGAACATGTATAGTACAATACAGCTGTTTGGTGAGTAATACAGCTGTTTGGTGAGTAATACAGCTGTTCAGTGAGCTCCAGTAAGAGATCTGAACCTGCTGGACCTCAGACTGTTTGAACTTCCTTCCACTCGTTCACGGTCACGTGATTTAAACCAGAGGAACATGCACATGTCTCAAAAACCATCGCAGGTGTTTCCACACGTTATACAGACACAGTGTTTATGTAATCTCCACTATTCCAGGTTTTTGCGGTGCGGTCTGGTGGGGCCACAGGGGTCGTGGTCAAGGGCCCAGAAGACAAGAACTCGATCGCTTTCAGGTAAGGAACCTTGTAGCTCCAATTTTGAACATGGTGGAAACCTCGTTTTTTTGGTTCAGTATGAGATCCTTTTTGAATAGTGAGAAAATGACTTGTGTATGAGATGATCCTCACGGTGAAGCCTTCCTTCTTCCTGTACAGAATGGACGACAAAGGTGAGATCAAGTGCATCAAGTTCTCGCTGGGGAACAAAATCTTGGCTGTTCAGCGAACCCCAAAAACCGTGGTACGTAAAAAAACCTCCAATCCGAGCTGTACTCTACACCGTCTGTATTTTCCGGTTCCTCGTGATGATCCTGTGTGGTTGTTCTTCCTCAGGATTTCATGAGCTTCATTCCCGATTTTCCTCACGTGGAATTCTCCCACGAATGCAAGGTATGTTGCGTGTTTGCGAGCTGCAGCGGCGAACGCGCCGCCTTACTGCGTAACTCATTCTTCGTTTCTACCGACAGACCAAGAATTCCAGTGTTCTGGGCTTCTGCTGGACCAGCTGGAATGAAATCGTCTTCATCACTGACCAGGGGATTGAATTTTACCAGGTTCTTGTGGACTTTCAGTTGCATACAGATTCAAAACAAACTTTGTGCTCTGAAAGTGTTCGATTATTTATTTATTTTTTCCCCCTCGAAAAGGTGCTTCCTGAGAAGCGAAGCCTGAAGCTCCTGAAGAGCCAGAGCATTAACGTGAACTGGTACGTGTACTGTCCAGAGACGGCCGTCCTCGTGTTGTCCACCACCGTACAAGGCAACATCCTGCAGCCTTTTGCCTTCAAAGTGAGTCACGTCATTTTTTTAAGTCATCACATTCTCAACCAGTCAAAGGTGGATTTTCTTAAAAATGTGTGACCTGGCATCCCAAATCTTTTTCTTTCTTTAGAGCGGGACGATTTCCAAAATGCCGAAGTTTGAGATCGAGTTGCCAGTGTCTCCCAAACCCGCCAAACTCATCCTTTCAGAACGTGACATTTCAGTCGCCAGCATGTGAGTACCGCAGTGTTGGGCTTCAACGGACCAGAGTCTAACACGGGGGTCTCCAACGTTTTTCAGGTCGAGGACCCCTTAGGCGATAGAGACACGGGTCGCTGTCTGTGCATTTATATAAATTTTTTTGTAAAAGATTCCTGAATCATCAAACACATTGGAATTAAAATCACAATTTACTTTTCATTTTAACAAATGATTTGGGATTCAACATTAATTAGCGGACCACATGCAGTACCGCTGAGGACCCATAGGGGGAGACAAAAATGCTACACTCATCATCCCCATAATTTTTTTCCTTTTCTCTTTTTTTTTTTTTTTTTTTTTTTTTTTTGTAGATACGGCCAGCTCTATGTAATGTACCTCAAACACCACACAAGAGGCACCAACAGCTCAGGAGCAGAAGTGGTTTTGTATCAGTTGTTTAGGTAAGCCCCCATTAATGATGAAATCATCTCAAAGCTGTTCATTGCCATACTGGAGCAAGGTTTTTTTTTTTTTTCATTTTAAATATAAAACACTTGCGTGATTTAGATGCTCTCGTTTTAACAGAGAAGGCTCCTGTAAAAAGGCACACGTGCTCAAACTGAACACTTCTGGCAAGTTTGCTCTGAACGTCGTGGATAATCTGGTGGTGGTGCATCATCAGAGTTCACGGGTAGGTTTTAATTGATCATCCTGCATGTGCATGAAAAAGCTTTGAAAATATTAGAACACCACATCATACCCACCTTGATCTTGCCATGGAAACGATCACCGCTGCTGGCACGGCGTTGAAAAACAATAACATTGAACCATCCTCAGGTTGTGCTCCATGGTCTCCAATTGAAGAGAACTCCATCCAGAAATCTAGTCTTTTTTATTACTTGCGTTGGTCTTCCAGAAATACTGTTAAAATATGCTTTTAAAAGACTGTATCAGATGCTTGACCTTGCTGTGACCTTCAACCTGTTTAAAATTCTGGACTCGAACCACTTCACCTGCTGGAATAATTTTAGATCTATCCATCAAATGTTGAACCCTGGTTTTGTTTTGAGACATTACAGTAAGTCAGACACGGCTTCAGTACCTTGGACAGCGCACAGCGCAGCATTGTAATGTGACCGTATGAAGCCACTGAAAAGTCAAAGGTTCGTTTGTTTAGGATAGTTATATGCTAGCAGCATTTCAATCTGCCGAGCTACCAGTAGTCCTGTCTCCTTCTGCTTTCTGTACCTGCTTGATCCATGATGACTCCCTGCTTCTAATTGGAGACCGCTCACTGTAGGTGAAGATGGATCCACATGGGCATTGCAGTCTTAGTAGTGTCCATCAGTGAACCGCTGATAACCTCAACAATCCTCACTAATGAATGGACATTCAGTGTTGATGGTGAGGATGGGTTCGGTTCCTCTTAAGGTTCCTCAGCGAAAGTTATTCCACACCACCTTAAAAATGGAATGAACCATAAGTGTGTCGAAGTCTGAAATGATGTTCTCATCCTAAAGACAAAAAAAACCTTCAGTACAATATCAGTGCACTGAATAATCCAAAGAATAAGAATAACTCCTCCTTTTACTCTTCCAGACCTCGATGATCTTCGACATCAAGCTCAAAGAGCAAGACGGCGCTGTGAATGTTCACCAACCCGTTCTTCCTGCTCAGTCTATCCATCCTTACAAGATCTCTGTAACAGGTGCTCTTAGAAAACCAGAACCCATCACACCTTAGCTTTTCAGTGAGTGAGTGAGTTTTCTCCTGCTATGTTCTACTCCATGCCATTTGATGGTTGTTTGTTCCGCAGGTCCAGTGGCTGCTCGCGGTCATGCTGCAGTGCTGTGTGAGCTTTGTATCCTTTTTATCTGGATTTCTGGCTCCACATGTGGATTTGCAGATGTTTGTTTATTCCTAGTTAACTTACTGGTGTGATCTTTAGGCTGTGGAACGAAACGGAGAACTGAAGAAACTCGATCTGTCCGTTTTCTGTCTTCCTTAACATCTAGATTCCTCGACCTGGAGTGTCTTTCAACCCGATATCATCATCAGTGCAAGTGAGGGTGAGTGACAGTATGACCGGTTGCCATACAATGATTTTTAACCTTTTTTTTTTAGTATTGATATCTACAGACACGTTTAATAAGGAAATGCTATGCAGTACGTGTTTATATTTGCGTGCACAGGTTATCTCTGGTACCTTCACGTGAAGCTGTATCCAACCGTGAACCTCCTTCAGGACAAAGGAAAACTGATGGACTTTCTGCTGCACAGAAGCGACTGCAAGATGGTCATCCTGTCCGTATGCTCTCAGAGTACGCAACCTGCAATGACTCGATAATGCAGACGTGTTAATGGTCCTCCATCCACCCGATAGCATTTTTACAGTCACGAAGCGTGGAGTCTTAACGTTTACCCCTAATCCCATTCTGACTTTAACTCCTAATCCCATTCTGACTTTAACTCCTAATCCCTTTTATCCCCTAATCCCATTCTGACTTTAACTCCTAATCCCATTCTAACTTTAACTCCTAATCCCTTTTATCCCCTAATCCCATTCTGACTTTAACTCCTAATCCCATTCTAACTTTTACTCCTAATCCCATTCTAACTTTTACTCCTAATCCCATTCTGACTTTAACTCCTAATCCCTTTTATCCCCTAATCCCATTCTGACTTTTATCCCCTAATCCCATTCTGACTTTAACTCCTAATCCCATTCTAACTTTTACTCCTAATCCCATTCTGACTTTAACTCCTAATCCCTTTTATCCCCTAATCCCATTCTGACTTTTATCCCCTAATCCCATTCTGACTTTAACTCCTAATCCCATTCTAACTTTTACTCCTAATCCCATTCTGACTTTAACTCCTAATCCCTTTTATCCCCTAATCCCATTCTGACTTTTATCCCCTAATCCCATTCTGACTTTAACTCCTAATCCCATTCTAACTTTTACTCCTAATCCCATTCTAACTTTTACTCCTAATCCCATTTATCCCCTAATCCCATTCTAACTTTTATCCCCTAATCCCATTCTGACTTTAACTCCTAATCCCATTCTAACTTTTACTCCTAATCCCATTTATCCCTTAATCCCATTCTAACTTTTATCCCCTAATCCCATTCTGACTTTAACTCCTAATCCCTTTTATCCCCTAATCCCATTCTAACTTTTATCCCCTAATCCCATTCTGACTTTAACTCCTAATCCCATTCTAACTTTTACTCCTAATCCCATTTATCCCCTAATCCCATTCTAACTTTTACTCCTAATCCCATTTTAACTTTTACTCCTAATCCCATTCTAACTTTTATCCCTAATCCCATTCTAACTTTTACTCCTAATCCCATTCTAACTTTTACTCCTAATCCCATTTATCCCCTAATCCCATTCTAACTTTTATCCCCTAATCCCATTCTAACTTTTACTCCTAATCCCATTTATCCCCTAATCCCATTCTAACTTTTATCCCCTAATCCCATTCTGACTTTAACTCCTAATCCATTTATCCCCTAATCCCATTCTAACTTTATCCCCTAATCCCATTCTAACTTTTACTCCTAATCCCTTTTATCCCCTAATCCCATTCTAACTTTTATCCCCTAATCCCATTCTGACTTTAACTCCTAATCCCTTTTATCCCCTAATCCCTTAATCCCATTCTAACTTTTATCCCCTAATCCCATTTATCCCCTAATCCCATTCTAACTTTTATCCCTAATCCCATTCTGACTTTAACTCCTAATCCCATTTTAACTTTTACTCCTAATCCCATTCTAACTTTTATCCCCTAATCCCATTCTATCTTTTACTCCTAATCCCATTTTAACTTTTACTCCTAATCCCATTCTAACTTTTATCCCCTAATCCCATTCTAACTTTTACTCCTAATCCCATTCTAACTTTTATCCCCTAATCCCATTCTAACTTTTATCCCTAATCCCATTCTAACTTTTACTCCTAATCCCATTTTAACTTTTATCCCCTAATCCCATTCTAACTTTTATCCCTAATCCCATTTTAACTTTTACTCCTAATCCCATTTTAACTTTTACTCCTAATCCCATTTTAACTTTTACTCCTAATCCCATTCTAACTTTTATCCCCTAATCCCATTCTATTTTTTACTCCATAATCCAGTGTTCTGCATGTAGAATAATTTCTTGAGATCATTAAATGAGAGAAAACCGTTTCTTCTTCCTGTGTGATGTTTCAGTACTAACAGGTGGAGAGAAGGGGAACTTGCCTGTAGTGGCCACTGTGTTCGACAAGTTAAACCAGGTGTATAAGGAATACCTGGAGGCGGAGCAAGCGTACACCCAGGTACTGCAAATTCCCTCTGTCCCACCACATCCTCAAGATACAAACTACCGCTGACTTTTCCACCCGTCTGTGGGCCGTTGTTTGTTCCTCTCCCTCCAGGCGATGGAATCGGGACCCAGTCGCTTGAGTAACTCTTATAAAAGACCAGTTCGGACACAAGCGGTCATCGATCAGTCGGACATGTACACGCACGTCTTCTCTTCCTTCTCAGAGAAGAAGGTGAATATGAAGGATTGACTCTGTACACCACTTTAAATCACTTCATTCTTTCACAGTGAGCTTTTCTGCTCTTCGTTTTGCAGGAGGTATCACACAAGTTCATCATCGCCATTCTCATGGAGTACATTCGCTCACTCAACCAGTTCCAGATCACAGTTCAGGTACACACACACACACACACACACACACACACACACACACACACTGTTTGATATGTGTGGTGGTCATGTGATCAGAATTTAGGTACCTGAGAATTTCTCCTAAAACCATCACCGAGTGTAGGAGAAGGAGAACCGTACATGATCTCCCCTCAAGGGCTTTAGATCTTCTTCTGTGGAGTTTATATTCCGCTTGAGGTCCAGGTGAGGGTCGTGATTTTTCTTGTGGTTTATAGTCGTTTTTACACCAAACTAGGAATTTCCTGGATTAAAGATTTGCAGAAACGAATCAGCAGTTTCACATAAAAAAAAAAAAAAAATAAAAAAAACGTTTAATCAATTGCGACTTTATTTCTCAGAATTCTCGCAAGTCTGATTCGTGAGGGAGGGGGGAGAAGTCGGAATCGGGAGCAAAATATTGGGAATCGCAAGAACAAAGTTTGGAGTAGCTAGAAATAAATCAGAATTGTGAGGGAAAAAATGTCAGAATTGTGAGAGGGAGAAGTCGGAATGACGAGAAATAAAACGGATTTGCGAGGGGGGGGGGGTCGGAATCGCGATTGGAAAAAGGTGGAATCACGAGAAAGGAATCGGGACAAAAAAAAAATCGGAATCGTGAAAAATAGATCGGAATCTTGAGAGAAATAAAACTGAATCGCAAGGGGGGAAAAGTCGGAATGACGAGCAATTAAATGGAATCGCAAGGAGGGAAAAGTCAAAATCTTGAGAAATAAATCGGAATCATGAGAGGGGAAAAAAGGAAACAGGCTTCACTTTTACAAAATCTCCCAATCGTTAAATATTATTATCCCTGACGGATTCAGGAAATTGGAAGGTAAATTTGTCTCCAGTTTACAAAATTGATTCGTCGTTGTTGTTGTTGTTGTTGTTTTTTTATTCCTGGTTTGATATTTTTTTGTTTCTCACACAGCACTACTTTTATGAGCTGGTTATCAAAACCCTGGTGCAGCATAACCTCTTCTACATGCTTCACCAGTTCCTCCAGTATCACGTGCTGAGTGACTCCAAACCTCTGGTGAGATCATTTCCCAGAGCAGGCTCCTGGAAGTTCTCCATCTGAAGGATCTTGCTGATGATATTGTGTTTTGTCTGGTTTAGGCGTGTCTGCTGCTGTCGCTGGAGAGCACGTACCCTCCTGCTCACCAGCTCTCTCTAGATATGCTGAAGGTGAACATCATCTCCATACACTTCTGTTCTGCTGTGATTGTGTAGAGCAGGAACTAACTGTAAAACGTGTGTGTGGAAATCAGAGGCTCTCCACAGCGAACGATGAGATCGTGGAGGTTCTCCTGTCGAAGCAGCAGGTCCTCGGAGCTCTGCGTTTCGTCCGCAGCGTCGGCGGACACGACAACGTCTCCGCGCGCAAGTTCCTGGACGCCGCGCGACAGACCAACGACACGATGCTCTTCTTCACCATCTTCCGATTCTTCGAGCAAAGAAACTTCCGGTTACGCGGCAATCCGGCTTTTAATCCAGGTAGCTGCCCGCCTTTTCTCTTTTCTTCTTCTTCAACACGTTAACGTGGCGTAGACGTTTTTTTAACGACGTTGTTCTGCAGGTGAACACTGTGAGGAACACGTCTCCTACTTCAAAGAAGTGTTTGGTGAACAAACACTGATGAAACCCCCAGCCGTCTGAGGGAAAAAGGAGGCGAGATCCTGAAGCGTTTTCAGAACGACGTCTCTTCACGTCACGTCTCAAACCTGCTCTCTGGCGTCTCCTGCACTTCTCCGGATCTGGACGCACAAATTCCCACATCGCGTTCGATCGTAGTGTAAATGCGAATAAACGGATGCACCAGCGTTCCGACATTCCGCTGCGTTTTTTTTTATGAGAACGATTCCTCAAACCAGCCTGAGAACAAATACCTCGGAAACGAAATTCCGACTCCTGAATTGTTTCGAGAGGTGAATAGGACACGGAATCACGACGTGACGCAGCGGGAAAAAAAAATTGTTTAACATCGTACAAACATAAATAATGTGCATGATGTGAGATACAATAAACGATTAAACACGTTTATATGAATTGAACAGGTGTTTTGCTTCGTGTGTGTGTGTGTGTGTGTGTGTGTGTGTGTGTGTCTTTTAAAAAGGAAGTGGTAGCTCAGTAGTTAAGATGTTGAACTTCTGATTGGAAGGTCATGAGTTCAAATCCCTGCACCACCAAGCTGACACTGATGGGCCCTTGAGCACGGCCCTTAACCCTCAGCTGCACAAAAACCAGGTGTTCTCACAGGAATATAAGCTCTAAGGGTCACGTGTTCAAGACCCTTGAAAGGAGTTCTAATCCCAAATTTCCCAAATTGCTAAAGATGCAAACGCAAGGTTGGAATCCAAATCCTGACGATTCTACCATCAACAAAACGGCATGGATTCGGCAAATACTCGAAACGTGGAACCGGAATGAATGATGGGGACTGAGAGTTTTGGAAGTTTTGGGAACAACATGTAGGAAGCACAGAGTTTTTCCTGAACAGTTTGTGGATGGAAGTTTGAAAGAAAGTGAGAATAAATGGAGAGAATGTGGAGCTCAAATCGAATGGATCTCCTCTTGGATCTTCATCAGATCGGTGGTCAATTCCAGCCGTGTGATGCAAGTTCTTTTGTGAATGTATTTGAGATGCTGGGCATCTGGATTACTTTTGTTCCAGACCTCAGATCTCACACACAGTGGTGTCCACTTTTCTACTCCGTACTACTCCATTGGAGTAAAACTGATGGAAGCTTGTGGCTCCTCAGATCATGAAAATCTTCTGCTGTAGCTCCTTACGAACTGCATCAGTTTGGTACAATGTAATGCAATGTACATTTTCATACTTATTTTATTTGATGGCAGAACGAATATCTAGATAATCGATCACGAATAGTTGATTTATTAATGCCTTCAACCAGATCCATTCTTCTGCGATACAATACAAGACCTCACCACCCCAAACCCTGTCTATTGTTGTGGTTGCGTCTCATTCTTTCATGTTACTATGGGAACAGTCAAACTTTCCCTCAGTAGACTGCAAGGTCTTGCATGTTCACACCTGGTGTGCTTCAAGCAGGTTGGCACAGCGAAGGCGTAGGTAAGTAGGTTTTGTGTGTGTGTGTGTGTGTGTGTGTGTGTGTGTGTGTGTGTGTGTGTGTTTTTTGTTAACATTTTGATTTAAATTGTGTCTAATGACCTGAAACTTCTGGTGAATCGTATCATTTAATAAGATGTTCCTCTGAATGGGCGTCTGGTAGAAGAGAATGGAAGCAGAAACTGCTGTTTTAAATGAAACGGAGAGACAAGATGATCCGAACTCCTCCTACGATCTGGAGGAAGTAAAACCACCACTTATCAATACCCACTCAAGTATGTATGTGTGTGTGTATGGACGTGTGTGAATGGGTATTGCATTCATCTCTTTTCTAGATGTTGTGCAGCTGAACTGAAACTGTTTATTAGCGCTTTAGCTGTGGGAGTACAGAACTGGGCTTTTCAGTCCAAAGTTTGCTGATACCTTCGATGATGCCAAAAGGATTTAAAAGAAATAATTAAATAAAGGACTTTTTTTGTTTGTTTGTTTTCTGGGCACATGGAAAATTTTTGGAGATCTGCTTCTCCTCGAAAACGTGCTTAACATTATTTCAAGAACTTTCTAGAGACTATAATAAATCGTTCAGGATGTCTCGGCTCTCCTAAGCTCAACAGCGCCCCAGTGTAAATCTGTGGTAAGAAATGGAATTGCAGCTCGCCCCATTGGGGCAGGTACCATGCTGCCCTTCTGATGCTGTAGTTCTCGGTTAATGCCGTATCAATCTGCATCAGCAAAGTGCAATAGGACACTTTCAAGGTCGTGGTATGACAAAAAGTTGTCTGGTTGTGTTTGAATAAAGTCTAGAAAAAGTCTGATACCCATGTTTGGGTTCTCATTAACACGGGATCATGGGGTGTGTATGAAGTAGCGTCGGGGTGTGTGTGGTGTACTGTAAGTGTGTGTGATTTAAAGCACTTCTCTGGAAAAGCTAATGTGATTTGTGATAGATGTCAGCAGACACAGAAGAATAGGAGCTTCTAAGATGAGCTCTACCACTCAGGCAGCGATGCCGGGCATCTCCTCCCCTACAGCTCTCATAGCGGTGTGTCAACCATCCATATTTGCTGAATTCATTTCTCTACGAGGTCAGCCGAGTGCATTCATTTATCCATGCGTTCTCAGGGAGCTCGAAAACTCTCGGTGGTCCTCTCGAATGAAGCGAGGAAGGAGATGGTTAAGCAGGCTAGAGCTCTGAGGGACGAGAGAAGAGCCCTGCTAGACGCAAGATACAAGTATCTCATTACCAAGATCTCTCATGGATCAGTCTGGGAGAGACGGAAGTGGAAGAGGCCCTCATTTCTGATGAGAAGGTGGGCTATGTGTGTTTGATTCGGCAAGTATGGTGCAAAAATGAATGCAATAACAGGGTTTGTCTTTACAGTTCAGCATGATTGAGGATTTTTTTGCAGCCTATGGATCCAAAAGATTGCTTTTCTACTATCAGGTGAGAACTCGAGTTGATGCCTGAGCTGAAGGTACATCGTGAAACTAATGATTACAGAAGCTGATGTGTGTTCTGTTCCAGTCTTCTGTTCATTCCTATGGAAACGTTTCCTCCCTGATGGACACTCAGAGTCTGGTGTCTGGGCAGAAAAGATTATTCATTACAACTGGCACTGCGGAGGTACAAACAAAATCCTCTCTTTTTCTCATTACGGATGATAAAAGTAAACAAAGATCAGTTTTGGAGAAGATCCACAGGTGAAAATGTCAGGTGTCCAAACGGTGCAAATCTCCACAGAACACATAGATATTAATCGGATTAGTGTGTGTGTGTGTGTGTGAGTACGGTTTGGTTGCTATGGAGCGTTTCTCATCTCCGACAATGACTTCACATCTCCTACAGAGACTGAGTGGCGTTTGTTTGTTTTTCCTGCGGAACACGGAGAAGGCCATAACGACGACTAACGTTTCACAGGTCAGTGGAAGTTTACCGACGATTACATGGCATTTGTGAAAACAAACATCTCATGAAACAAACATGCGCTCGCTCTGCAGGAGGTCAACTCCGGCATGCTTGACTGCACAGATGGAAACGTTCTACACAGTCTAGAGATGTTTTTCACTCAAGTCACATATCCTGCACTCAGGATACAAGAGGTAATAAACACACAGAAATAAAGGATCTGATCGATCAGACTGAGAAGAGCTGGAGAGCTTCATGGTTTTTTATGCTCTGTTCCAGGACTGGGGAGTCATGATAGAGGGTCAGGAGGACTCTCATGTTCAGGACTTCCTGCTCTCCATTGACAAATTCATCTGCAGTCTGTCCTCAGCCAGGAAGAACTTGGAGGACAAGTTTCACCTTGACTTTAATGAATCTGCTCCAGAACTCGGACACCTTCAGGAACCAGATGATTACATCAATGCAGGTTCGAAAGAGCGAACGGTTCCTATTTCAAAATGGTGCAGTCTTGTAAAAAAAAGAAAGAACTCATGACCTCCTATCCAAAGTCCAATATCCTAACCACTAAACTACCTTGTAAACACTAGCACATGTCTAAGACCCTTTTTCAGAACTTCAGAAGCTAAGTAGAAGCCTGGTGTTGCTGTAAATCACTCTGGGAAAAGGGGTTATAAGGCCGTTTTCAAACTCAGCATTTTACAGTGAGGGAGTCAAAGCAATAATCGCTAATTATACATTTAAATAAATACGCTAACGTGAGCGTCTTAGCTTTTAGCACTAACGGAAACTCTCGAATCTTTTGATTGTCCTGGCCAAAGTTTGTAACGTGCGTCTGAAATAACTGCTCTCAAACCTCACCTCGCTCAAAGACCCAACAGTGGTGGTCCTGGGGTTTAAACCCTCCAACTTTCCAATCAGTTCCCACGTTTTACCACTTGCTAAGCATTGCTTATCAATCAATTCTTTCTGAGAAGTTTGTGTGTAACGTCATGTCCGATGGTTCGTCATCTCCAGCGAGTAACTCTGAGCTGGTAGAAGGTCTGGAGGTGGTGCTGTTACGCTGGACCAAGCAGATCGAGCAGGTTCTGACTGAGAGTGAACAGATGAGGAGAGAGGCGGATAACAGCGGACCCTCGGTGGAACTGGAACACTGGAAAAAGCAAATGAGCATCTTTAACTGGTAAAGAGAGTTTATTATCGAATTTCGGTTCGAGACGGTTTGATGGATATCATGGGAAAAGTCAGCAATAGTAGATATTAGATGAAGATAGTGAGGAACAGCACCTCTCAGGTCTGCGCAGGAGAACGCTGTCGAGCTTCATGTGCTTGGCGGTGCAAATCTTTCAGCGATCACTGAGGTGCTGTAGAGATGCTGTTTTTACTGGAATGTGTTTCTGTTCACAGTCTTTTAGAGGAAATAAAGCAACCTGGGGTGAAGAAAGTTCTAGGAGTTCTGCAGGTCGCAAAGTCGAAGACGCTGAGCAGATGGAAAAAACTGGTTCGGTCCCATATTTATATGATTATATTTCCATTATATTCTCAAAAAAAAGGAGATTTATTTTGTCAATTAGTGTATTTATGAATCAAAACATTTATTGCAGGATAAAAACATCACGTTTGTAGCCAATCAGGCCAAAGATAACGTGAAATATTTATCTACATTAGAAAGATTCTTCAAGGCTCTGGGGAAATGCAGCCCGGTAAGATCTTCCTTTACTCCTATTACTTTGGCATTTCTTCAATCAGACCACATCTGCCTTCCAGAAGGATGGAGAGATAGCTCTGCTCCTCCTCATGCATGTTCCTCTGGCTCTGAAGCTTTCCAGTAGAACATCTAACCATTGTTTTTTTTTTGCTCGTCTTTTTTCATTAGAAGAACATGTTGGCGCATATTCCCAGCCTCCTGAACAGCATTCTTCTGATCCAAAACGTGTCCCACTCCTACAACACTTCGGAGCATATGACCTCTATCTTTGTGAAGGTCACTAATCAAATGGTCACCACTTGCAAAGGATTCCTCTGCCAGGGGGTGACCAGAATCTGGGATTTGGACAGGTGAGCATTTAGGACACATAGAGACATAAAGGTCAGGCGCTGATATCAGACGTGTTGAATCGTAATTTGCTCCTCAGGAAAGAAATACTGAAGAGGATTGAGGAATGCGTGCAGTTGAACCAGCAGTACAGGCAGTGCTTCCAAAGAACATGGAAAGAACTCCAGCAACGTCCTACTGAACAAAAGCTGGAATTTAGGTATCTACAATAAACACAGTTTTAAAAAAAAAAGTGTGAAATGAGAAATGAACTACACTTGGTAATTCCCATATCTTCTGAAAGTATCTCAAACCTCTGTCACCTTCATATTCACGGCTCCTGCTAGCGCATTCCACCACGTTCCCTCACAGATACACACTTTTACACGTTTCTGCATAACGAATGGAGAAATATTTATTTCAAGAACAAACGGACAAACCGGGTGAGCATAGGAGATGCGATGTGAGATATGGCTTCAAGCAGAACCTTGTCAGGAGGTGTTCACGGACCAGATCGTCTCACCACAAGCTGGTCACATCTACCTCTAAGGGCAACATAGTGATAGTGAGTTTTAGCATTGGAGTTTAGTGGACCTATAATACGAAGATCGACGAGCAGACGGAGCTGAATCTCACCCCAGCCCTTCACTCCAACATGGTGGCATCAGTGGAGAGCATCCCATCCAGGATCAAAGAAACCGTAACCTGAATATGAAAACAGACTGGCAACCCCGGAGGACTAAGACATGCTGAGGTCATGTGATGCGTCTCAATGCAGCTGGATTGCAGAAGGTCTATGGACAGTTTGATGGTATCTCACAGACAATGTCTGAAAGATTTTTGAAAGCCAGCGTGTTACACAATCAGGCCATATTTGATTCTAACACGTGATAGAAATCGAATAGATAAAGTACTGATTCTAACGATCCTCGTTTTCCTTTTCGGCAGTGAGAATTACATCTTCGGGAAGTTCGACGCCTTCTGTAAACACCTGCAGAACATTGCAGACTTGGCGACAACTCTAGAAAGTCTATCAGCTCTGCAGTTCATTAAAGTGGAAGGCATCGAGAAGATAAACGCACGCTTCCAAACTATCGTAACCAACCTCAAATCCAAGACGTACAACGTGCTGGATTATCGCAAGATGGAGGTCTGGCAGAACCATCATGATGTTGAGATGTTATTTGATTTGTTACTGATTACACTGATCCTATTCCTCTTTCAGTTCGACAGCGACTACGCAGAAATCAAAGGTCAAATCCAAGGCTTGTGTCAGTGCCTTCATACGCTGATGGATACCTTCTTTCAGCAGATGCATCCTGTAAGGGTTTTTAAAACTTCACCCGTTTGTCGTGATCCAAAGTGTTTATGACTTCTATTCGATTTTCTAGATCTAGATATTCAAGATGGTTCTGGGGATTTGGTGGTGGTGGTGGGATTTCATCTCATGAACTCCCTTTTGACCCGAAGTCCACCTTCTTAACCCACCACTTCCCCCAAAACGTGTGTCTATAAAGACATAAGTGCTCCATAGTCCGAGGAATCTTATTTGCTCGTGAGAAAATCTGGAGCTTCAGGAAAAAGATCTCGATTAATTCGATTTATTATATCAAGCAAGTTTTGTTTGTTTATTCAGAAGATTTTCTGGAGACTCTTCACACTGATTATTGGAGTAAAAAATGAACTGATGTTAGTTCTATGCGTAGTCGATTTGCATATTCATGTAATACTCATGCATATTCATAAAGGATGATTATTTAAATAAGGTAATAGTATTCGGGAGATGAAAAGTACACCAAGAGCGTTTTGTTTTCCGTAAATGGCAGACAGAAGAAGAACTCCGTCTGCTGTTAAAGTTCGAGGACACTGTGGGTCAGCAGATAGACCTCAGGCAGAAGTATGGAGTTGTTCTGCAACATTTTGCCAACGACTTGGAGCAAGTGCGAAAGGTCTACAAAAAACACAAAGACAACCCTCCTTTAGTGCGGAATATGCCACCTGTAAGTGCACGCAATTTATAATTTTTTTTAAAAGGCATCAATTCCATGCACAATGTTGTTTTTTTTGTCTCATGAAGGTCGCTGGGAAAATTACGTGGTCACGTCATCTTTACAGAAAACTCGAGTCGCCAATGGAAATGCTGAAGAAGAAGATGGAGATTCTTCTGGTAATCGAACCTCTAGAAAATGTCTTTGAAGATGTTCAGGAATGGTTTGAGGAAACACCTTGACTTTAGAGACTAATGAATAATGAATTTGTTCATCTATTTTTCTAACGCGTTCTCGTTCTAGACCCCTGAGGGTAAGAAGATTATACATGCGTATAACAGACTGGCAGCAGTTCTAGTGGAGTATGAACTGCTCTATCACAAAGCCTGGGTCAATGCAGTGGAACTCGGACAGCAAGGCCTCAAGGCCTCCCTTCTCATCAGGCATCCACAAACTAAGGTGTTTTTTTATTTCAAATTTCAATTTTCTTTTTTTAAAAATTTAAGCAATAAAGAGAGATGATGGTTCTTTGCATGTTCTTGGTGAGTCTAGATGTGTGTCTAGATTGTTCCTTCTAGTGTGTGTGAATACTTTTTCAAACCCCCATCAGACCTGCATCTAAAACGCATTCAAACATGCACATGGTGTTGCATTTATTGTGCTTTAATGACTGGCTCCAAAAACCTGACGTGATAATAATAATAGATTCAGCGTTCCTGTTTGATCTAATCATCCTCGAGAGGGTCTAGGATTCGGATGAGATCTTGTCTGGAAGTTATTTTTAGAAGGAAAGTTACACCTGTTCATTGATAGAGAATTGACGGTAAACAATGAATCTTTATCTGGTGTTTCGCGACACCTAGTGGTTTACGGTGGTACTGCAGGGGCGCGCGCTAATTAATGTCGAATAATTTTGCGTTAAAATAATAAACGTGTGAAAACTTCAAAGATAAAATATTTAATGTTGGAAAAAAAAATCATGATCGCATAAAAGATTAAACATAATAACGCTAACGTTCATGTAAATGTATTAAGGAATGGACCCCTGCGTTATGACTGGATGTGATGATCTTCTCCTTTTTAGGAGTTCTGTGTGAACTTGGATCCTGTGGTCCTTGAGGTACTTGAGGAAGCAAAATACATGCACAAGTTAGGAGCTCACATACCGAAGGCGATCCTCGGTATGTACGCTGATAAAGCCGAGGTGAAAAACAATCACCACAAGTGAGTGAGTCTCGAGAGAGTTCCTTGCAATCATTTCAACTGGATTTGGAGTCTTCATCTTTTTTCTTCCATTTATAGAATCGTGGAGATGCTTCAGTACTTTGGGGCAGCAGTGAGCAGAATCCCAGCACTGCTCCTGCCTCTGATGAAGCCTTTTATTGATCGTGTGGAGATGGCTCTCTCTCCTGGACTCATCTCTCTCTCCTGGAGTTCCCTCAACATTAACAAATGTGAGGAAGTGCAAATGATTTCATGTTCCTTCATTATCCAACAAAGATCATCTTTTCATCATCCATCGAATCAAACGCTCGTCATCTCCGACACCTCATACTCCACTGTATTCATTCTCCTGTAGTTGTAGACCATGTGTATGAAGTTCTGAGAGACCTGGAGCAGATAGTCAAGGTGACCACAGACATACTGGAGTGTCGAATTGAGCAGGTTTTGGAGTCGATGTCCTGCACTGATCTCCTCGCTCTTCCTGAGGACCAGCCAGTCGTCCCACAGAGCTTTCTCCTGCAGACTGAAAGTACGGTGAAATCAGCAAGACACAAGCTGATGCTGTGAGTGGTTGATACGTGAACGTGACTTTTTACAGTGTATGTGAAAAGTGTGTGGAAACACCAGGTCTTTTTGCGAAACATGCATGTTCGTTTTGTTTCGGTAGAAGACGATAAAAAAAACACGAGTTATACAGTGAACTAGTGCAAGAAAGTTCTGAGTCCAAATGGGAGATTTTTCTCTCTACCAGAAGAACTTGTGTATGATGGAGAGCAGGTGAGAAGATGTGATCAGACTCCATCACTCACACATGGAGGTGGAAGTTTAATGGTAGTTTAATGGAAGTTTAAATCTGAGAGCGTGTAAATCTGTTCTTCATGCTGAGGGAGGATTTTTCTATGATGATAAGGTTCTGGACAGATTTGCTTGTTCAAAGTCAATCTTCATTCATTGACATAACCTAGAAACACAAGGAACATGCCTGAGTCTCTCAAAATCCAGTGTTGCCTAATTATACCGTGTTATTACCGTCATAAACATCAACATTTTATTTCTTCCTCAGACAAAGTCAACAGGTAGAACGTTCAATGTACGAGATGATTGCTGAACTTAAACAAGTGATGAATCCTGCAGAGATGGTGAATGTGGAGGCAAGAACTTATAATAGTCCATGTTGCCCAGTGATGGATCTATAGTCAGTGCAAGATTTGGGACCTTATAAGAACTTTTGTGATCATTTTTCTATCCAGGAGCCGTTTCAGTGCCTTCATCCTGACCTTAAACTGAAGACTCGGTGCCTGCTGTGTATACCGTGTAGCTTCTACGTGATGATGGGACAGCTGTGTCAGAGGAACACTGAGGCACTGGTTAAAGGTCCGTCACACCCAGAGTAGTTGTAGACCTTTTCTGCATTTTTATTTAGATCGATATTATCTGTATTTATCCAAAATGTTCATCTTTTCAAAGCTACCAAATTTTCTCTGGACTCTCTGAGGGTTCGACTTTACGAAAGCCCAAAGTATCATTCATCTACTTTCGAGTCAAACTTTCCGCCAGTTCACTCGCCGCTTTTTATAGTCATGATCGAGCTGGCCATCCCCAATATCATCCTCAAACCCAGATTGGAAGAGATCCAGGTGAGGTGTAAAATCTCAGCATAGTTAACCGGTTAAACTAATTGGCAAAACTTTGGTCGGTGCTCCCTGGTACTGTGCGTGCAGCCTCGTGCTGCCACCTGTTGCCGCTTTGAAAAATTAGTCTTGAAACGTTTTGATAGCACCTCCTATACGATCGAGCACTTCAGTGTTCTCTTTTTTATTCGACGAAGCAAATGTAATAGTCAAGGAGCAGAAGAACCTACAGATCCATACGATGCTCCTATTTAAGTGTCTGCGAGTGTGTTTATCTACATACGCTTGGATTTCATTTTTTTTCTCTGTAATGTTCAGGGTGTTCTGGCCAAAGTTGTGACTACAGTCCTGTCGATGGCTAAAGATATTCCCTTGTGGAAATTTTCACATTTACATCACAAGCAGCAGCAGGTGATCGTGAGCTTCATAACGATTGAATTATCAACACAATGAAATGGAACACGTGGGATTGACGTGTGAAATAATGGTGTGTTGCGAATATTGCAGATGGAGCTGCAAGCAGCACGAGAGCTAGCAGATGACGGCCTGGCCACCAAACACCTGAGTCTGAAGCCACTTGACCGACAAATTGCTGAGCATAAAGATATTAATAAATCAGCAGCCCAGCTGAACTCCCTGATATTTTCTTTTCATGTGGATCCTGAATTCATTCTGGATGACTTGTCCCAATTTTCCGCTTTGTGGAACCAGGTAGGTCTTCATTCCTCATGGAACGTGAGAATGGAATTGTGTTTAACGAACAATTAGAACAGCAAATAACGTCTATATAATCTATATATATTTATATCTGGTTGTCAGTAGCATCTTACATTTAGTTGTGCTGAGATTTGAAGTTCTTATCCACCTCTGGTAAATCCAGCAGTTGCAGTGGTTCTTCAAACCGAATCCCTCGCTGATTTCCTTTTGTAAGATCAGGTGGAGTGTGATGATGTTTTTCAAAGCAGTTGTCATCATATCGTCCAAGCAACTCGTACAGTTCGTGTTTGTTTCGTGTTTGAACAATGATGTTTCTGGATTAATATGAATACGATCTTTTAAAGGATCCAGCAGAGCAGGTAAAAGCGTTTTTGGGAACCGGTCCTTCTCTCCCTGAGTTCGGTGGCCAGTTTTCGTATTATTCTGTAAGTATGCATTAAAATCAACTTCAATTCAACGTGAACTCACGACCTTCTGATCGTCTTGATCACTAACTGCTTTTCCTCAAACAAAGGCATTGCATTGGTCTGATTTGTCATTTCTGCAGACACTGGAAACCAGGATTGAGAATCTTCCTTCCTATTGCACTTTGGGTTTCATCCTGTACGACCTCCACTCCCTCAAACTTTCCCTGACTCTGGAATGTCGGGCATGGAAGCGAACATTCGGGATAGCTTTGAATCAGCTCGCCTCTACAGACATGAGCGAGCTGAGCTCTTTCGTTGATGCGATGACCAAACAGCTTCAGAGGCCCGTCTCCGACCTGGAGGACGTCCGGGAAGCCATGGATTCTCTACGGAAAGTACGGGAAGTAGAGTTGTGGATTGAGGCCACTCTTGGCCCGGTGGAGGAGACCTTCGCCCTGCTGAATCGACATGATCTGCAGTTCAGCGATGGGAATGCTGAGAGAGTGGACACTTTAACTTATGCTTGGAAAAACCTCAAAGAATTGGTGAGATTTCATTTGCATTCATTCGCACACACACAGTGAGCAAATTTCTTCATTTCGAAATCTTTTTTCTGTTGAAGGTCATTCAAACGCACAAGACTCTCGAGCAGGTTCACCCCACCATGAGGGCAGAGCTTCTTACTGGTGTCAAAAGCTTCCAGGCTGCGGTCACAACGTTCTACGACGTTTACGATAAAAGGTTTTAAAAGAGTATTTGGTGTTATCATGTGGCGGGACTGTAACTATTAGAGAGAGCCAGAAGGTGGCGCAGTGGTGAGTTGAGAGCTGTTGAATCGGCAACAAACCCGAGTGAAACACTCCTAGTGCTGGTCCCAAGCCCGTTGCGTTAGGAAGGGAACATGTGCCAAATTAAATATGTGGATCAGGAATAGGAAGGATGATCCACTTTGGCGACCCCTAGTGGTAGAAGCCGAAATAGGAAGAAGATATTTCAGATCTTAGCAGTATTTAGAACCATTACAACAAGGTCTTTTACTGCTGAACACAGAGTAACTGAAATTCAATCAAGAGTTAATATGGAGTTGAAAAATTTGTCAGAAGGACGTAGGATGAAGTTCTCAGCATCTGCTCTTTAAAAGCTTGGGACACTTTGGCCATGGAAGGAGGACCAGGTTTTTTCTTATTGGTTCTGGGTTTGTTGGGGATTGGAATAAAAGCGCTACATAAATAATATATATATCTACTAGATCCTGGCTGTGTGTCTGGTTTGTAGTGGTCCAGGTGTGGTGGGACTGAACCCTGCGGAGGCCAGTGACAGGCTGCAGGTTTACCAGGCGCAGTTTGATGAGCTCTGGAGGAAGTACATCACATTTTCCGGTGGTGAGCAGCTCTTTGGCCTTACAGTTAATGGTAAGAATAATTTTTTTTGGATATTCATTATTTATGAGATGATTTTCGGACTCGATTTTTCGTTCTTGTTTTCTGAAGTTGATCACAACTTCAAAGCAAAAATCCTCTTTTTTGTTCTCTGCAGAGTATCCTGATTTGCACCGGATCAAAAAGGAGCTGAACCTTCTCTCCAAACTGTACACTTTGTACAACTCCGTCACTGAAAGTGTGAGCGGTTACGCCGAGATCCCTTGGGCTGATCTCAACATAGAGAAGATCAACGGTGAACTCCAGGATTTTCAGAACAGGCACAGCATTTTATTTTCATACATTTTATTTATTTACTCGTCATACATAGCGTTTTTTCTAGAGTTTGCGCGAATCTTTTTCAGAATCCGGAAACTCCCCAAAGCGTTGAAGGAATGGCAGGCATTTCTTGACTTAAAGAAAACGATCGATGAGTTCAGTGAAACGTGTCCTCTGCTGGAACTGATGGCAAACAAGGTGAACTCTTCAGGTTCCAGTTGAAATATTTCATAGTGAAATTCTTATTTTTTGGTTAATTATTAGATTATTTATATGCATGTTTTTTCGTGTTTCCCTTTTAGGCCATGATGCCCCGCCACTGGCAGCACCTGAGCGATATCACAGGTTACAGGTTTGAAATAGACGTTGGAAATGTAATTTTAAAAAAGGTCTTGGAGGCGCCGCTGTTAAAAAACAAAGAAGATATTGAGGTAACGTTTTTTTTGTGTTTTTTTTTACCACAAATCTTTTGTAATTCAGCAGTAATAAGTGGAATTCCTGCAGTACCGCTGCGGACCACCTAGGGGTCGCTGACTCCCGGTTAAAGACCCCTTATTGTATATGGTTCTGCATATTTGACCTCACTATAAATCAAATATGATGGGTTTTTCTTTTTTTTTAAGAACTTTTTGTACTTCTTCATCTATATGAACTTTGTTTTGAATAGGATGTGTGTATCAGTGCGGTGAAAGAGCGCGATATTGAGGCTAAGCTGAAAGAAGTGGTGGCAGAGTGGAGTGGACATCAGTTTACTTTTTCACCGTTTAGGTAGGGACGGGTTTAATCTGTTTACTGATTGGGCTCATATTTTATTTATTTTTCTATCCATTTTTTTCATTCCACCTGGTATTTCAGGAAAGTCTCTAATAACTGGGGGTCTGTTGGACAACTTTCACTTCAATAACACGTTTCTTGCAGACTTGTATAATTATCCTGTATTCGGCTTCATCTACTCTGCCCTGAACTCTGATCATGTCCCCAGACCCTCCATCGAGAGTGTTGGGTTTTCACACTCTCGATGTTTTTTACTGTGCTCAGGAACCGTGGAGAGCTTCTCCTGAAAGGCTCAGACACCAGAGAAAAGGTGGGACTGATAGAGGACAGCCTCATGGTGCTTGGTTCGCTCCTGAGCAACAGGTACCTGACCACAGGAGATGGATTTAGATGTTTTTTTTCATGTTGCATTTAAATATATAAATAAACTCCTCAATTAGATGATGAATGAGAAGATGTAGAAACCTGAACGTTCGCGTATGAAGAACTCAGGATGTCACTATGTTCTTGTTTTTGCTCCTCTCAGGTACAACGCTCCCTTCAAGCCCACAATTCAGCAGTGGGTACAGAAGCTGTCCAACACCTCAGAGGTGATTGAGAAATGGCTGACTGTACAGAACCTGTGGCTCTACCTGGAGGCTGTGTTTGTTGGAGGAGACATCGCCAAGCAGCTTCCACAGGTCTTCTTCATTTCAACTGATTTTATTCTTCTGCTCTTGAACAAATTCATTCGTTTTAAAGGAGCTTCAACTTTCATTGTTTCATTCATGATGCCATTTTGTTTGATCTATACCCTGAAGTCACTTGGGTTTGAGATCAGAATATAAGGTGTAGAACATGGCACCATCAGCTGAAGGAACTCTCCATAGATGTTCCTAACATTGTTGATTGTGTGTGAAACATGTTCGATCAGTTGTATTTGCCACAAGAGAACGAATCTCAGAAATTTCTCAGGATCGAGAGCTCAAAAGATCATTTGGAATGCTTTACTCAGGAAGCCAAGCGGTTCCAGAACATTGATAAATCATGGCAGAGGATCATGCAGAGGGCCCATGAGGTGGTCGGGGTGGTGCAGTGCTGCGTGGGGGACGAGACTCTATCTCAGCTGCTTCCTCACCTCCTGGAACAGCTTGAGGTGTGCCAAAAATCCCTCAGTGGATACCTGGAGAAGAAACGACTTATCTTTCCACGGTTCTTCTTCGTGTCTGATCCTGTTCTCCTGGAGATACTTGGCCAAGCATCGGATCCACAGACGATACAGGTATGGCGCTCACACACACACACACACACGCACACACACACACACACACACATACTGCTATGCTCTTATCATATCTACCTCATGTCCTGCGTTTCAGGGTCATTTGCTGAACCTTTTCGACAACGTGAACAGAGTTGTGTTCCATGAGAAGAACCAGGACCAAATCCTGAGTTTCCAGTCACAGGAAGGAGAATCCGTAGATCTGATGGAGCCTGTAAACGTCCACGTAAGACTTTATATTATTGTACACTCCCAACTTTCTCCTAGTGAAATGATAATAAGTTCCTGACGATTAGAGTTGCGTGTTATTACTGATGATATTTTCAGGGAAATGTAGAAAGCTGGCTGGGATTGTTATTAGACCAGGTGAGGAAGACCATCCACAGCATTATCAGGAAGGCCCACATGGCTGTGAGTGACCCAGAGCTGAAGCTCATTGATTTCCAGTCAGCATTCCCCGCTCAGGTGGGCCTGCTGGGCATACAGCTCATCTGGACCAGAGATGCAGAAGGTGCCCTCAGCCTCAGCAAGAGTGACAAGAAGGTTTGAGAAACATTTTTCGATGGAAAATCCAACTTGTATCCGATGCTAAAGAGATATAACAATGTATTTTTTTTTCCAGATCATGCAGGTGACGAATCAGAAGTTCCTGGATCTTCTGAACGAGCTGATCGACATGACGACTCATGAGCTCACAAAGATGGAAAGAACCAAATATGAAACCTTGATAACAATCCATGTGCATCAGAAGGATATATTTGAGGATCTGGCAAGTGTTTTCCTGCGTATATCATGATTAAAAATGATAAAGACGACGTAGTAGTGAGTGATGAGGGTATAAATTTGAATATGGTGCCCATGTTTACAGGTCAAAATGAACATCAGATCGAAAGCAGACTTCGAATGGCAGAAGCAGTCTCGTTTCTACTTCATAGAAGACACGGACAAGTGTATGATTCATATCACCGACGTGGAGTTTGAATACTGTAATGAGTATCTGGGCTGCAGTGACCGACTGGTTATAACTCCTCTTACTGACAGGTGTGTGTGTGTGTGTGTTTTTTTTTACATTTAATATAGAATTTTCAAAAAATATGATCTGCTCAACTGTTTATCTCAGCAGACTTTTAATCAACATCTTCATTCCTTCCATCCTTCGTTCATTCACTCCCTCGATACGTGGATTTTCAAGAGAAACTCTTGAAGTTGGACACAAAATGCAAAAGAATCCATAGTGTTAGCCGCTAGCAACTTCCTGATTAGCAGCTAACGCTAGCACCATGGATTCCTCAGCGTTTTCGTGCATATGATAATATATATGTGTGTACATGTTTGATTTCACTCAGGAATTGCTTTTTTTTTTAAAAATACACTATATATTTGTGAGAGTGAGTTGCAATTGTAAATATTTTGGAGTGAGAAAGTACCGATTTTTAAACCCAATTTGAAAGATTTGTTGTTGGAAAGCAGTTTTTACTGATCGTTCTGGATTTGGTTGGATCCTATAGATGTTATATAACCCTAGCCCAGGCACTTGGGATGGGGATGGGTGGTGCACCAGCAGGACCAGCAGGAACAGGAAAGACTGAAACCACTAAAGACATGGGCCGATGCCTGGGCAAATACGTTGTAGTGTTCAACTGCTCGGATCAAATGGACTACCGAGGACTGGGGCGCATTTATAAAGGTACATCACCATTCTAGTCACGTGTTACGTTGCCATGTTGTAGAAGTCGCCACTAAAACCGGCTTCATTGATATCTGTGGTGCATCTGATAGTGAGCGCTGCAGACGAACGATCCGAATTAGCGGATATAAACATAACGCTAATCTAGGAAGGTCGTGAGGTTGTGAGTTCAAACACAGCTCCGCCAAGCTGCCATTTGCAGGGCCCTTGAGCAAGGCCCCTAACCCCTAACAGCTCAGTTATATGTTGTAAATGTAAAGTGCGATCCAAAACCACGTGCTGTGCACCACAAATTATCAACATAGCGAAAACAGACGCACTACATAAACACAGAACGTTGGATGTTGGATTTCTGATCTGAAGGTTCTGAGTTCAAATCCCACCACCGCTATGCTGCCACTGGGCTCGTAACTCTCAACCGTAGATAGGAACTTGACCTGCCATGAATGGAGCGAGAAAGCAATCTCTGAGAATGTTCCAGAATATATCCAGATTATCCAGATATCAGATTATTGAAACCGACATGCATTACAGAATTCTGCGTTTGTCCCACAGGCCTGGCGCAGTCCGGCGCATGGGGCTGCTTTGACGAATTTAACCGCATCGAGTTGCCCGTGCTTTCAGTAGCAGCACAGCAGATCTACATTGTGCTCCAGTGTAAAAAGAACAAAAAATCCCAGTTTGTCTTCACTGATGGAGACGTCGTGGACATGGACAAAGAGTTCGGCATTTTCCTGACGATGGTTAGTAAAAATCTTTTTCATGACTGGAAAAAAATCGAATGATAAGTATATCAGATAAGTTCTTCACGTCGAATACATTCCCTTCTCTTTATCTCCTTGTCTTCTAAAACAGAATCCAGGGTATGCAGGAAGACAGGAGCTGCCTGAGAATTTGAAGATTCAGTTTCGTATCGTGGCCATGATGGTGCCCGACCGTGCCATCATTATGAGAGTCAAACTGGCTAGTTGCGGCTTCAGAGAGAACCAGATGCTCAGCCGCAAGTTCTATACGCTTTACAAATTGTGTGAGGAGCAGCTCTCCAAACAAGTAAGCTTCTCCAGGAAGCGGCGATCAATAACGAGTCTTGAATTGGTTGTGTACGAGATGAGAAGTTTAGTGCATGTGGACCAACCAACTGGTTTAAGGAGGGTCTAGAGAGGAACCTGTTTCCACCTTCTCTCACACAAATGCAACATCTTTTTCAACATCTCTCTTTTTACGGGTTGGTCTTGGAAGCCCGACATGGCAGCTCTTTTGCTTGTCATTTGCCACAAACATCTATAATCCCTGGTGTAAAAGTATGACAGACTCGAGGCTGAGAGGTCACGGAGGATACAGATTTAAGAGAATGTTTCCTTGTTTGCATGTTTCCGTAGGTCCATTACGACTTTGGCTTGCGAAATATCCTGTCAGTTTTGAGGACTTTGGGAGCAGTGAAGCGATCGAACCCGTCGGAGCCTGAGAAGACTGTGGTTATGAGGGTGCTGCGTGACATGAACCTCTCCAAACTGGTAGGCGTTCACATTATTCTACTGACTCGACAGGGTGAATACAATCTGCATAAACAGCGGCTTATCATAAGCGTTCTATTAACTCTGATAGGTCCAAGCCATGCTGATACAAATCAGATTGACTTTTCTCGACAGGTAGATGAGGATGAACCTCTGTTCCTGAGTCTGATTAATGATTTGTTCCCGGGGATCGGGCTGGATAAAGCTGGTTATCCCGAGCTGGAAGCAGCTATTAGCAGTCAGGCTGAGGAGGCCGGCTTAATTGCTCACCAACCATGGATGCTGAAACTGGTCCAGCTTTATGAGACTCAGCGAGTAAGACACGGTCAGTCATTAATTTTACTGTTATTTATTTTAAGCATAGGGTTCAGATAGCTTCATTCTTTCTGGTCAACAACTAACTAAAACATGGGAATAAATAATATTGTGTGCATAATGTGGAAGATTCTGACCATGTACGGTTTTCAGTAACCTGTTTGATGCTGTGTGACAGGTATAATGACTCTTGGTCCTAGTGGAACAGGGAAAACCACCTGCATCCACACCCTGTTGCAGGCGATGACGATCTGTGGCACTCCACACAAAGAAATGAGAATGAACCCTAAGGCCATTACGGCTTCCCAGATGTTTGGAACTTTGGACGTGGCTACAAACGACTGGACGGATGGAGTCTTCTCGACACTGTGGAGGAAAACTCTGAAAGCAAAGAAGGCAAGAAACAGAAAATTTCAGTTTCTTTATTCGAAACTGGATTCAATTTTGTAGGAATTCCCAGAACCCAATATGCCTACGACATTAGAAGGTCTCATGAGTTCAAATCCCAGCACCACCAAAATGCTCAGCAGTATACCTGAGATAACCATGTGCTTGGAGTTTGTATGGATTCTCCTCATGCTGTAGGGTTTTTTCTCTGGGTATCCCAGTTTTCTTTACAAACTAAATTCCAAGTTGATAAGCCAACCTGATGTGCCTTTCTGTTCTAGAATAATACATTCATGTATGTTTTCAGGGCGAATGTATATGGATTGTTCTGGACGGTCCAGTAGACGCTGTCTGGATTGAAAACTTGAATTCAGTTTTAGACGACAACAAAACTCTTACCCTGGCCAATGGAGACCGCATCCCGATGTCTCCCAACTGTAAAGTGGTTTTTGAACCTCACAACATCGACAACGCTTCTCCGGCGACGGTTTCTCGTAACGGCATGGTCTTCATGAGTTCGTCTGTGCTGGATTGGAAGCCCATTCTGCAGGCATGGCTAAAGAAAATTCCAGCCTCCCAGGCAGAAGTGCTTCTGAACTGCTTCAATAGCGTCTACCAGGTCGGTGTCCTAATGCAGAGATAACAAACTCCTTCATATCAAAGTAATGTAAAAAAGAGTCCAGGCGTAAGTGGAGCAACACACTGTGTTACATTTATAAATACAGATTTGACCTGGAAATATGTGTCCCCACAGGACTTGATGAACTTTGTTTCTACCGCGGTTTACCCGAAAATGCAGATCCTGGAGTGCATGTACATCAGGCAGACTATTGACCTTTTACAGGTGAGAGTAATAATACATTTACTGCACATCTTTATATAAACTGTACACAATAGATCTTATGTTTAACACACAACTCAAGTGGACAACTCAAGACTTGTTTCCATGTAAAAATGTTCTCGTGGTATGGTGACGGATTGCTGGGTTTTCTTGCAGGGGCTGATTGTAGAAGAGAAGAACCTGACAGAAGCTCACATTAGCCGTCTGTTCGTGTTTGCCGTCATGTGGTCTGTGGGTGCGTTGCTGGAACTGGAGGATCGATCCAAGATGGAGGTGTTCCTGAGAAACGTTCCGGTTTTGCTGGACCTGCCTAGCACACGGGGTGACGAAACCATTTTCGAATACGTGGTCAGTGAAACTGGGGAATGGGAGCTGTGGTCAAACAAGGTAACTCTCAATAACCGTGTGTCAATTTGTAAATATTGTACCATTTATACAAAAGAAATCACAGAGGGTTATAAGGCCATTTTTAAAGTCCGTCATTCTATAGTGAGGAAGATTATTCATGAGTAACAACGTTCAGGAAAGTCGATCCCACGAGCGGATGTCCGAGTAAATTCACCACAGCTTTAGATCGCTCTATGCTCAGTGTTTCAGTAGAGCTTGGGGAGGTTGCTGATGTTTGTTTATGGTGTCATGGATGCACCTTATCTTCATGGGATTAATGAGAGGGTTGTTGTATGAGGTGGAATGTAGGAAGTGTCCAATGCTGGGCATTTAATTCGATTTCTTTTTTCTTTAGGTGCAACAGTATCACTACTCGAAGGACACAGTTCCTGATTATGCCTCTATATTGGTGCCGAACGTGGATAACACACGGACCGACTTCCTTCTGCAAACAATCATGAAACAGGGCAAAGCAGTTCTCCTGATTGGAGAACAGGGCACTGGGAAGACCGTCATGATTAACGTAAGTCTTTAATCCAAATCGGACATGTTCCTTTTTGTCTTCTCTTAACTGCTTCTGTTTCATAAATGAGGTTGAATTACAACTGTTTCAAAATATATATATATATATATATATATAAAATGTATTATTCGTGAAACCAAACTCAACATGGAGCATGAAGTCAAAATATTCTTGTCGATATTTTAAAGTAATTACTGTGTTTAAAGTGACGTAAATCATCGGGACACAAAACGCGACTGTTGCTATGTTTCCACACGGACGGTTTTAATTGCCGGATGTTCGCGTCATAGCCGATTTCGGTGCTCGATTTGAGTTTTAATTGTTTAGTTTTTATATCTGACTAAAGAAAGGATGTCGCAAATAAACGTGTGTTGTGCTGAGGGTTTAAATGTCGCCTTAATTTTATATTTATTGATTTATTTATTGAACAAAAATGTACAATAAATGGTCAAAAATGTACTGGAAAGGAAATAAAAGAAGTTGAATGTATTATATGACGACAGTGTGCATGAATCTGTCTGCAGGGCTACACCAGCAGGTATAACCCAGATCTGCACCTGAGTAAGAGCTTGAACTTCTCCTCCGCTACACTCCCGAGCATGTTTCAGCAAACCATTGAGAGCTACATAGATAAGCGAATGGGCTCCACGTACGGACCACCCGCAGGAAAAAAGTTGACCGTTTTCATCGACGATATCAACATGCCAGTCATTAATGAGTGGGGAGACCAGGTAAAACTAATCCCTTATATTGTCTGTCTGTCTGTATGTCTGTCTGTCTGTCTGTCTAAAGAGCAAAACCGGAGACAAAAAAAAAAAGCCTGAGACAAGGGTTTATTTTACTTCCCCTCGTCCGATTCTGGTCAGGTTCCTGTCTCCTGATTGGTCCATTTTTGTTGACCTCATTCTTCTGTTTTCACCCCTCCTCCAGATCACTAATGAAATAGTCCGTCAACTAATGGAGCAAGGAGGCTTTTACAGTCTGGACCGGCCTGGAACATTCATCAGCATCGTGGATCTGCAGCTCATAGCAGCCATGATCCACCCTGGAGGGGGTCGCAACGACATCCCACAGCGTCTGAAGCGTCAGTTCTGCGTGTTCAACTGTACTCTTCCATCCAACTCGTCTATAGATAAGATCTTCCACACGTTAGCATCTGGATATTTCTGCCCAGAAAGGGGTTTTACGGAGGGTGTGTGCACGCTTGCTGCAGCGCTCGTGCCCACCATAAGGAAAGTGTGGCAAACTGTAAAATCCAAGGTGACGCAAATCCTCGTGTTTATTGTTCTGTTTTTCGTTTTGTTCAAACGTACCAATCATTTGATTGAATTCGATTGGAAACATGAATGCATTATCAAAATCTGTAGCACTGATTAAAAAAAAAACGCCACTCTTTTTAGATGTTGCCATCACCCGCAAAATTCCACTATATCTTTAATTTGCGGGACCTGAGCAGGATATGGCAGGGGATACTGACTGTAAAAGCAGAAGTGTGCAGAGATCAAGAGCTCCTGATTTCTCTTTTCCGCCACGAGTGCACACGAGTGATGGCTGACCGATTTGTCGATCACAACGATAGGGAGATCTTCGACGGCATCCTGGAAAGGGTGGGTGTACCGTACGCCATAGTAGATGGATCCGTTTTGGTTTTGTTTTGCTCCTTTTCATATTGCCGATTGATGTGTGATCTGTCATCTCTGGGGTGTTCAGATTGTGATGGAAGACCGTGGACCTGGTCTACTGGAGCGTAAACCATGGGAAGAATATTTTGTGGATTTCCTCAGAGATGCTCCTGAGATAACGGGAGATGAACCTGAAGACGCTGAGATTTTGGTTCCGAAGATATACGAACCTGTTCCCTCCTTCACAGCGCTGTCAGAGCGTCTTTCTATGTTCCTGCAGCAGTATAATGAGTCGGTGAGAGGGGCTCCAATGGACCTGGTCTTTTTTAAGGTCAGAAAGTGCATTTCTCAAAACAGTTTGTACAAACAGCACCACACATTGGATTTCTTGCAAAAGCCTGAACTTTCTTAAAAATCAAAAAATTCTTAGTTGTTGTTGACAAAAAAGATCGTCGTTCTTCCTGTCTGAACAGGATGCGATGATTCACTTGGTGAAGATATCACGCGTCATTCGCACTCCTCAGGGCAATGCCCTGTTAGTGGGTGTGGGAGGATCAGGAAAGCAAAGTCTCACACGATTGGCCTCCTTCATTGCTGGGTATCAAAGCTTCCAGATTACTCTCACGAGGTGAGCATCGGTATTCGATTCAATCTCAAAAAATGTATTAACGAAATATAGATTTTGAAACTGTTTGAAATCTTTACTTAATATTTATTCAGTAGACCAGAGATGCCCATATCTGGTGAACTTTGGGGGGGGTTCATGTCACAGATAGCGACGAGTCGTTCGTGAAAGTTTTTTTCATTTTGAACGACTCTTTATTGCGACTCAGAAGAACGAGTCATCTCAAAGAGCGATGGTTTATATAAGGGGAATAATTTCCCCTTTTTGTTTCATTTTAAGAACCTACAATGTGAGTAATCTCATGGAGGACCTCAAGACCTTGTACAGAATTGCAGGGATGGAAGGCAAAGGTGTGACCTTCATCTTCACTGATAATGATGTTAAAGACGAATCCTTTCTTGAGTACATGAATAACGTAGTGGCCTGTGGCGAGGTCTCAAACCTGTTCGCCCGAGACGAGATCGACGAAATCACTCAGTATCTGATCCCCGTCATGAAGAAACACCATCCTCGCACTCCTCCATCCCCCGACAACCTGTATGCCTACTTTCTATCTAGGGTACGCAGTAACCTCCATGTCATCCTTTGTTTTTCTCCTGTTGGCGATAAACTTCGTTCTCGTGCTCTGCGGTTCCCTGGTCTGATCTCCGGGTGCACTGTAGACTGGTTCCAGAGATGGCCCAAAGATGCTTTGGTAGCTGTGGCTCATCATTTCCTCGCCAGCTATCCTTTTCAGTGCTCGGAGACGGTGAAAAACAACGTGATCAGCACAATGGGAACATTTCAGGATCTGGTGGCGAGGATATGCATCGAGTATTTTCAGCGCTACAGACGACAGACCTACGTGACGCCTAAATCGTACTTATCTTTTATCAAAGGATACCAGAGCATTTACCATGAGAAGATCGCAGCTGTGGGACTGCTGGCAAAACGGATGAACACTGGTATGAAACGCTAGTTATAGTAGGAATAAATGAATAATTCTATCTGTCCTTCTATCTGGTTTAAACGCGCCAATCCCGACCGCAGGTCTCGAGAGGTTGATGGAGGCAGAGCAAGTTATCGGCCAGCTTTCCAACGACCTGGTGGTGAAAGAACAGGAGCTGGAAGTGGCCTCTAACAAGGCAGACGTGGTCCTTCAGGAGGTGACTGTCATAGCACAGGCAGCCGAGAAGGTTAAGATGCAGGTACAGAAAGTGAAGGACAAGGCCCAGGCTATTGTGGATGAAATCGCTGGGGATAAAAAAGTAGCAGAGGCGAAACTGGAAGCTGCAAAACCTGCACTCGATGCTGCAGAAGCTGCACTACAGGTAAGTACCTAGCATTGACCTAGCAAAAAAAAAAAAAAAAACTACATTTTTAATTCAATGGTGTCTGAACAAGTGACACTATATTACACCACACTAATTACTATTAGGCTTAGTTTTAGCATGAGTATATTAGCAATAAAAGGTTTTCCCGCCAAAAACATTTTGGGTGGGGGAGGCTAGAAATAGCCCTGGAGCAAAGCAGAGGCGATGCTGGCAAGAAAAAGTAGAATGGTGATTCTAAAAAAAAAAAGCTCAGCCCCTTAGAGAAAGCTCCGCCCCAAAACATTATTTGACATACAGTACCAACAAAGAGCCTGCACCCTCAAATCAAAGTTTCTGATAAATCTGATTTAAAGTTTGTAAATTAAAGGAAAATTGAACATTGGGGTTTTACATACATGTTGTGAACTTGCAGTACTAACGATTGTGTCGTCTTATAAAAAAAAAAGTAAAATAATCGAACATTTGTTTGTTTCACTATAGACTATAAAACCGTCAGACATTGCAACAGTGCGTAAACTGGGGAAGCCCCCACATCTGATCATGAGAATCATGGACTGCGTGCTGCTGCTGTTCCAGCGCCGGGTAGATACCGTCACCATGGACACCGAAAGGCCCTGCTTAAGACCATCTTGGACTGAAGCCCTCAAGCTCATGAACAACTCGTCGTTCCTCGGCATGCTTCTCAATTTTAACAAGGTCAGGTTTACGCGCTGAGGATTGCGTCTGCTCCCGTTTAAAATGTTGAGAAGGTCTTCAGGAACATGCTCGTTTGTCATGCTAGTTAGCTATCTGTACACTTGGGGGTGAAGATGTGGTCAATCCTCTGTTTCTTTTTACGTCCTACCTTCAAGCCATAGCTGCAGCCTGTTTATATAAATCACACTCCGAATCTAGAGTAATTTAAGGCAACTTTCATGTGGAACCCTCCTCAGATACAGACTGCTTTGTGAGCAAACTATGAAGGAATCACTCAGTCCTTGTATGTCGGATTTTTCTAGACTATTCTGTCACTTCCCTTTATTTCATCAACATGTTCTCGTAAAAATTGAAATAAGATATTAATATTTACTCTTTCTCTAACAAGGACACAATCACAGAGGAGGTTGTGGAGCTTCTTGCACCTTATATCAGTATGGAAGATTATAACCTGGAGGCAGCGAAGCGGATTTGTGGCAACGTAGCTGGACTTTGCTCTTGGACTGAGGCTATGGTGGACTTCTTCAGCATTAATAAAGAAGTCTTGCCTTTGAAGGTGATGGTCTTTTATTAGCTGTATTTTTGTCACGTGTAAATGAGCCTACTAGCCTTTAATGCAGTCGCTGTCTGTACCAGGCGAACCTGAAGTTACAGGAGGCCCGACTAGCTGTGGCTCAGGACGAACTTTCCAGAGCGCAGGAACAGTTAGATGAAAAGCAGAAAGAACTGGACGAAGCACAGGTGAGTCCCATCGATTTATTCAGGAGATCAACCCCAATTCCAAAAAATGTTGAACTGGGAATAAAAACAGAATGGAAGATCTTGAGTGGCCTACTTTGCAGAAATAACATTTAGTGGTGTTTTAATGAGCGTTTGTTCTCATGGTGTGAACCACAGGCACTTTATGACGGTGCAGTGAGAGAGAAGCAGTCACTGTTGGATGATGCTGAAGGATGTCGTAGGAAAATGTCCAGTGCAATGGCACTCATCGATGGACTCGGTGGAGAAAAGGTGGGTTTAAAAAAATAATAAACAAATATATTGATTTTATTTTTAAACATCTTTACAATAATGGTAATAATAGTGGAAACATAGCAAAAGTTCCTGTTTGGTGTCCTGATGATTTACGAATATTTGGTCTTCATGCTCTGTTTGGTTTCACTAATAATAAATATACATTTAAGGTTTCCTATTCATTTTGATAAATTTATGAGAAAGGTTTTAATTTCTGTTCTTTCATTCATGGTCTTTGTTAGATTCGCTGGACAGAGAGCAGTACTGAGTTCCAGCGACAAATTAAACATCTAATGGGAGATGTCCTACTAGCTACTGGGTTCCTGTCCTATTCTGGTCCTTTTAACCAGGAGTACCGAATTCACCTTCTAGAGCAATGGAAGAGAGAAATAAATATCAACTCTATTCCGTATAGTCAGGTAGGTACATCAACTTTTTTTGTGTTATTGTTGGTTTGTAAGAAAGAACATGAGCTCTAATGATTTATTTCCATGAGTATGACATTCTCCAGGTACACACTTTTCCTCATTGTCGTCTTTTAGAACCTGAATGTGAGCAGCATGCTGGTAGATAATGTCACTATAGGTGAGTGGAACCTTCAGGGCCTGCCCAATGATGAACTGTCTGTCCAGAATGGAATCATAGTTACTTCCGCTTCCCGATATCCACTTCTCATTGACCCTCAAGGTCAGGGAAAGGCCTGGATCAAAAACCGTGAAAGCAATAATGAGCTACAGGTATTTAGAGCAAACTTCTAAACCGTATTTCCTTCTGCGCGACGATGTTAAAAGTCCACGCTCTATACGAATAGGGTTGAATCGTTTGAATTTTTGGCCCGTAGGTCACATCTCTAGACCACAAATATTTCCGAACCCACCTTGAAAACACTTTGTCTCTCGGCAAACCCCTACTCATCGAAGATGTCGGGGAGGAACTGGATCCTGTTCTCGACAACATTTTGGAGAAGAACTTCACAAAATCTGGCTCGACATATAAAGTATAAAAGATTTACTGCTTTTTACACGCATTTTTTTAGGGGGATTTATTTCATCTCTTCAGTTCTCATCTTTTTCTTGCACTCTGAATACAGGTCAAAATCGGAGATAAAGAGGTCGACGTGATGAAAGGATTCACTCTTTACATCACCACCAAACTGGCCAACCCGACGTACAGTCCTGAAATCAGTGCTAAAACCGCAGTTGTGGACTTTACGGTCACAATGAGGGGTTTAGAAGACCAGCTGCTGGGTCGTGTCATCCTCACAGAGAAACAAGTGAGACGTAGAACGATGCAAAACTTTTCTCATCTATCATCTACTTTGGTTGTATAAAGAACAGATAATTGGATTCCTTGTTTTAAGGAAATGGAATCGGAACGAGTGAAAATGGTGGTCGAGGTCACATCCAACAAGCGGAAGATGCAGGAGTTGGAGGATAATTTACTATTTCGACTCACCAGCACACAAGGTTCTCTGGTGGATGATGATTCTCTGATAGAGGTGCTCAGAGTTACCAAAATTACCGCACAGGAGGTACGTGTACGCCAAGAAGCTTCAAACATTTCTTTCTGCTCGTTATAATGGATTTCGCAGTGTTCCTAAGTTTGATTGGTCTTTAGGACGGTTCCATTTCCAATAAAAGAATTGATATAGTCTGAGGAGTGGAATAACAGATATCAATGATTTATACAATGTTTTTAAAGGTCAGGGAGAAACTCACGGTGGCAGCGGAAACTGAAATAAAGATCAATCACGCCCGTGAGGAATATCGTCCGATAGCTACGAGGGGCAGCATCCTCTATTTTCTCATCGTAGAAATGAGTCTGGTCGATGTCATGTACCAGACGTCCCTCAAGCAATTCCTGGAAATCTTCGACAGGTCCTTGGAAAAGTCGCCAAAGTCTCAAATCACCTCCAAAAGACTTGCGAACATCATGGATTTCTTGACGTACGAGGTGTTCTGCTATACAGTCCGAGGCTTGTATGAAGATCACAAATTTCTTTTCACCCTGCTCTTGGCGCTGAAGCTAGACCTTCAAGCGCAGAAAATTTCCCACAGTGAATTTCATGCTTTCATCAAAGGTACGTTCGTTAGTTTGACATCTTCTACCCAAAAACGTATTTTTTTATATGCACAACAAAAAAGATTATACGCGTTATAATAAGCCCATTTTTTTTAGAACACACACTGGTCCCCTGGAACTCTCAGGGGTTACGTTCTAAGACTGAAATTCTGAAATCCTATAATCTGCACCTTGTTGTTAGTTTGGTTCCAAATGAGAATCCGCGGATTTTCCGAACCGCGAATTATCGCTGGTCGACTGTACACATTTTGCCCAGTAGGTGGTGCTGTGATTGTGATTCCAGGTGGAGCATCTCTTGACCTGAACTCGGTGGAGCCCAAGCCAAAGCGTTGGATCATGGATATGACGTGGCTGAACCTGGTCCACCTGTCCAGTCTGCATCCCTTCACCAGACTCCTAGAACAGGTGGCGTGCAGCGAGAAGGCCTGGAGATGCTGGTTCGAGGAAGCCGCTCCAGAAGATGCAGCGCTTCCTGACGGATATGACAATCTGTTAGATGCCTTTCACAAGTTACTGCTGATCAGAAGCTGGTGCCCTGATCGTACCATTGCACAGGTAGCACAGATATACAAAAAATCTAACATTTATTTCATTTTATATTTATATTTATAATTATTTATTGAATTAATTATAATATACAATAGTCATGAAAAACCAAAACAATCCGATTTCTAATCCCATCCAAGTTTTATTACTTCGGAGATAAGAGTAAGACGACTCTAACGGTTCCTGAACTGTGCGAGTCTAAAACGTTCCTCACACGTCTCATGTGGCTGCTGCTATAAAAAGCCTCCCTGAAATGAACTTGAACAGCTGATCAGCCAGCGAGCTTCAGAATCGCATCGTCCAGTCGGGTTCCGTCCGTCAACTATGCGCTTGGTTCCCTAAGAGAAGGTGTGTGGATATCTTATCTCTGAGGAGTTCGAAGTGGGTCAGATGATATACAAATGGAGGATAAGAGAGAACGACATGGTGCAGAGGGACAGTTTTGCAGGACGCACCTGTTCAGTCATATGCACAGACGGCTATTTTTGGCCTCTGCTGGTACTGCACAGAATTCCCTTATACAGAGACGTCCAAACTCAGACCTGTCACCATTCATCCATCTTTATTACCAGATTTATACAGGAATTTCTTCATTTAGAGCGTACAGTAATCAGTGTATCAGTCTCCATTAAGGAAAGACGACGTAACCTGTTTGATTCGTAGCTCCGCCCCAACAAACCCAGCATGATAACGCACTCTTTAACAGTTGTACTTTGACACTTTCAATTACATTTTGGACTGTTAATGAGCGCGCTAGAGGAGGAACCTCGTCCTCAGCACCGGACAGTTCCACGGTTATATCTATATGACTGAGTGTAAATTCGTTCCTGGTGTCCTCGTGATCTCCCTGAGATCATATAAGGAAGAAACCTTGAGAGGAACCAGACTCAAATTGGAACCCTTCCTCACCTTCTCAGTCATTTCTGTGCTTCATATAGAACCAAAAATGATATTTATATTTATATATATGTGTAAAAAGGATGTAAAAGGACCCTTTTCCGTTTTATTCCCGTTAGGCGCGGCGGTACATCACAGAATCGATAGGACAGAGGTATGCAGAGGGAGTGACACTCGACATGGATGCCATGAGTACAGAGACTGACAAGAGGACGCCGATCGTCTGCCTTCTCTCCATGGGTTCAGATCCCACTGAGAATATAGAGAGGTTGGCCAAAACAAAGGTAGATCACGATTCCTTAAGTATCGTGTACCGCTTTACAGAACGCCGCATGCTGAAGAAGGTTCATAAGGATCGATTTGCTCTTCTACTTCTCATTTCCATAGAGTGTCCTGTGTCGGGCGATTTCAATGGGACAAGGACAGGAAGTTCATGCACGAAGGCTGCTGAACCAGAGCATGTCAGAGGGAGGTTGGTTGCTGCTGCAGAATTGCCATCTAGGTCTGGATTTTCTGGATGAGCTTCTAGAATCCGTGACTGCTGCCGAGAGCGTCCACGACAATTTCAAAGTGTGGGTGACTACAGAGGTCCACCCGAGGTTCCCCATCAATTTCCTTCAGTCATCAATCAAATTTACTAACGAGCCTCCGCAAGGTGTGTGCATTATAATCATCATAATTACTGGTTTCCCCCCAAACCTCCAAAAACCAGTGTCCATCACTAATAGTTAGCGTGTAGAATGACTTGGAGACCTTTAGCACAAATCTCGTTTCTCACGCTGGTGCATGACCCATCAATCCATTTCAGAATGAATCTTCACCTTGTTTTTTTAAAGGCGTTAAAGCTGGATTGAGGAGGACCTACAGCAGCATAACTCAGGAACAGCTCGAGATAACCAACATGCCGCAGTGGAAACCTTTACTCTACGCTGTGGCCTTTCTGCACACCACTGTACAGGTCAGGAATTTGTACATCGCCGGACCAAAATGTCATAAACACCTACTGCATCAGATTTATCCGAAACACTTCTAATATAATCTAATCAGACGATTGCGCTGCAGAAGCACCATGCAAAAGATCAGTCCTGTACTTCAGATCAAAGAAGATCAAACTTGAGACTTTCATCCTGGCATGGATGTTGATTTAATGTCTATTTGGCAAAATGGATCGATCCTAAGACCGTTTTTGTGCAATAATTTGCATTCATCATCTTCAGAATTCTGGTTTATAATGAGAAAGTGAGAGAACTTTGAACATTTTTAACCTCTGTTCTTTCTTGCCTTAGTTGATTGACCGTATAACTTTTTCTCTTTCTGGCAAAAAAAAAAGGAGAGGCGTAAGTTCGGTCCACTGGGCTGGAATATTCCATACGAGTTCAACCAGGCTGATTTCACCTCCAGTGTGCAGTTTGTGCAAAACCACTTGGACGTTGTGGACGCGAAGCAGGGGGTGAACTGGAACTGCATGCGCTACATGCTTGGAGAAGTACGTAGCAGTGTTTTTATGTATGTATTTATACGTTTAAAAAAAATACGCACGTGGTTCATGAATATTCGGACGTCGTCAATTCTGATTGATCTTAAGCTCGTAAATCCGAACACCTGAAAACTCTTTTATAAGCAACCCAAGGGGGTTCATCAGGGGGAATAAACCGCCTGTACCCCTGCGGTGACGGACTGCCGGAGCATCGTCAGAGAAGAAACCCAATATCTGTTGATGTCTGCGTGTTCCAGGCTTCGAGCAAATCATTTGCAACCCAATATCAAGGAAACAAGTTATGATTGTGAGCAAATCTGTTTGAAACCTCATATAAACCGTGCTGTAATTCCTACCGTTTACCAGGTTTTCAGTCAAAAGCACTATTTTATTTTTTAACTCAAATTCCTTATATACCCCTATATGTCTGTGTGTGTGTGTGTGTGTGTCTGTGTGTGTGTGTGTGTGTATTTTGCAAGTCATTTAAAGACTACCCTCACACACATCACACAGACATCACCACACAGACATCACCAAATATTATATTTCTTCCATGTTGATGCTCTGCCATGTGTTTACAGCAGCTGTCTTCAGTTCCTGCGGTGTTTCAGCTTCGGTTTTGCTTTTGAATTTCAATTAAAAAAAAGAATTCACCAACGTCTATTTTCTGAATGCATAAAAATTTCATTCTGTTCGATATTTTATTTTATTTGTATTGTTTTTTTATTTTTAAACGCTTTATGTATGTTTTTGTATTGATGATTGACGTTTTAAAGCTTATTTCACGTAGCAGCATTCGATGATGAAAGCTCATCCATCTAATATCTCCAGGTTCAGTATGGCGGACGGGTCACTGACGATATGGACAAACGTCTTCTAAACACCTTCACGCGTATCTGGTTCAGTGAGAGCACCTTTAAGGATGCATTTTGCTTCTATAAAGGTTATACTATACCAAAGGCTAAGATGTTGCAGGAATACCATGCCCACATCGATACTCTACCGCTAGTCGACACACCCGAGGTAGAACACGTATATTTACTAATATATTTAACGGTTTTCTCGAAAATAGCAAACAAATGTGGTTTTGTTTATTTTATTAGGTTTTCGGCCTCCATCCAAACGCTGAAATCACCTGCCAGACGAACATGGCCAATGAAATTCTGAACACCATTATCAGCATTCAGCCCAAAGACAGCAGCGGCGGTGGAGACGAGACACGGGAAACCACAGTGCTGCGACTGGCCAGTGAAATGCTGGAGAAGCTTCCCGCTGACTATGTTCCTTATGAGGTGGAACTCTCACTGTACACATGTCGTGTCATGCCCTTGTTTTGTCCTTATTTGCTTGTGCGCAACATTTTCCGGGCATTTTTTAACCACCTAAATAATGCTAAACCACCGTGTGGAAAGGATGTTATGCCCGAGCGTTATTTTTACACCACATCCATCACACTATGTAGTTTATTTTATTTGCTTTATCATTCGATTATTTGTAAGATCAATAGCGTCATAATTTCCTACGTTCTACCACCATCTAGTGGCAAGAGACGATCATTACATGGGTAAAAGAAATTAACTATTACGCAAATATAAAGAATTTCAACCGTTCAAGAGCATTTTATTTAGTCTTTTATGAGCTTTGGGTGGAGATTGAGTCTGTATCCCTTTGTGGGATCACATTGTCTTGATCTATTTTACAGGAATTTACACCCGGATTGCGTTTTTCTCTGTACTGTGAGGAAAAAAAGGCCTAAATTCCCAAATTTCTGAAAGATTCCGAGAAATTTTATTCCCCTCCAGATACACGTCCGTGATTCTCCTCGGTAGATGTTGTCTTCCGTTGACTTTCTGATTGTAAATAGGATTAGCAGCGTTTGGACCATACCTGTACACAAACTGTTCACAAAGTCTACACACACACACACACACACACACACACACACACACACACACACACACACACACACACACACATGCATAACTTTTTCCCTTTTTTTTGGGGGGGGGGGGGGGTGTTAAAAGCAGTGAAAATTCTTCCACCTGGTTTCTAAATACATTTAATTCAAGCAGAAAAAAAAGATTTCGATTCCTTAAAGTGAAGAATTAAACATGCTAAACTGCTGACTTTGTATTTCGACTTGTAGGTGAAAAAACATTTGCAGAAGATGGGCCTTTTCCAGCCGATGACGATATTCCTGCGGCAGGAAATTCACCGGATGCAGCGCATCATAGCCAGCGTGCGGACCGCGCTCACCGACCTCCGATACGCCATCGACGGTGGGATTTCATCAACATCGCCATCGATAAACCGATAAATGCCGTTTAAATACGGTGCGTTTTCTTTTGTTTTCTCCGCAGGCACGATAATCATGTCCGAAGACCTTCAAGACGCTCTGGACTGCATGTATGATGCTCGTGTTCCGAAGTCGTGGCAGAGAATCTCGTGGGAATCCGCCACGCTCGGATTCTGGTTTACGGAACTTCTTGAGAGGAACCAGCAGTTCCACAGCTGGACTTTCGGAAGCCGTCCTCATCAGTTTTGGCTGACGGGATTCTTCAATCCGCAGGTCGGTCGATGAAGAGTTTCGCTGTAATTTATTAGACACACGTTCTATATTCATGTCTTATGCTCGTCCTCTTCTTCACGCTGAAGTTTTGATTGAACGCTCATGTTCCTGATCGAGTTCCTTTACTCTCCATAAGGGTTTCCTAACGGCAATGCGCCAAGAGACGACGCGTATGAACCTGGCTAAAGGCTGGGCCCTGGACACTGTTGTTCTACTCAATAATGTAACAAGGATGATGAGGGAGGATGTGACCGGACCACCTCCTGCGGATGTAGGAGGAGTCTACATCTATGGACTCTTTCTAGACGGTGCAGGTTGGGATAAACGCAACAGCAAGCTAACCGAATCTTCTCCGAAGGTATCACACACACACACGGTATACACCACAATAATGCAGAACAGTGCTGACGTGGCTGTGTCTCAAATAGTGCTCGTGTTCGGCAGGTTCTCTTCACCCCCGTTCCCGTGGTGCACGTCTACGCCATCAGCAGCGTCAACATGGCGGATATCAAGCGACCTCCAGGAGTCAGCCTTTACTGCTGTCCGGTGTACAGGAAGCCGAGGCGCACCGACCTCAACTTCATATTCGACGTGTTTCTCCGGACCACACAGAGTCCAGACCACTGGATCTTAAGGGGCGTGGCTCTGCTTTGCGACTGCAAATAATCTTTTTATTCTGAGCATTTACATATTCATCTTTTCTTCCAATTTTTTTTTTTTGAAGTGATTCCCCCCACTGTATCCCACCCACAGCAGTCGGTTTTATTCTCGAGACGTCTGAAAAACCACCCGATCGAGTTGATTTTGTTTATTTCAAATGGCTAGGTGAGAAGACCGCGGTTAGTAAAAGAGAATTTCAACGCAACAGCACAGGAAATAACACAAATATTGTCGCATGCAAAAATCTAGAGTAGTTGCTCACCGGGGTGAGTCGGGGGAACCCGACTCCCCCAGTGCACTCGTTCCCTCTCACATCATTATTCATCTTAATCATTAAATATCCATCTTTATCCAAGCAACATGTCCAAGTCCATACTGTAAATTCTGGCCCGTGTTACCACCAGGTGCTACAAGTCTGTTTCCATCAGGAACTGTAAAACTCTAGACCCAAACCTGCGAATATTCCTTCGAGTCCACTGACGTCTTGCTGCTTATGAACGCTCCTTCATGTCATACATTTTCACTTCGGGCTCTTCCGCTTTGCCTCCCTCTGCTCCTTCCTTCTTTGGTGTGGGCTCTGTGTAGGCCACGTTTGGACTGGGTTTACGCCCCTTGGGTGGCGGAATGGGCGCTACGCTTTCTGTGGTACCCTCGGCCCCCTCCTGACCCTCAGCCACAGTCCTCTCCTTCTTCAGGTTCAGCTTCGCCGGGACGTTCTTGGTTATGGTTTCCTTCAGGCGTTCACCCGACTGGCGGATCTTCTCACGACGCTCGGCTGTCACGATGCGCTCCCCCAGCTTATTAACCCTGGTTCCCAGATTCTCCCTGGTCTTGGTCATGTTCTCACGGGAAAAGGTGTTCTTCAGACTCTCGATGCGCTTCAGGCCGGTCTTCTTCATCTTGGCCGCTGTGGAGTCGGCTTCTTCGACGACCATGTATTCCTCATCCGAGTCGGGAATTAAGGTCTCGGATCCAGCTGGATCTACAGATGCCTCACCACCTGCTGCTCCTTTCGGGGTGTCCTTAGGGCCTGCTGCAGCTGGGACCTCATTTTCACCCTGTCAGAAGATAAATGTGTGTGTGTTAGTGTCATCTATACACCAGCTGTGGATATTCATTAAAAAATATATTTTTCCCCCCAAATTATTGTCGATTTTCATCTTTACTGAATGTACGATTAAGCAAAATGTTGCGTAATATATATACGAAATATAAAAAAAATATATTATGTAAAAAACATAACTTTTTATAAAACCAATTCTTAAAACTAAAGAAAACATTTATATTTAGAATCTGAATCAGAATTAATAAATTGAATCCTAGTTTTTGATTAGTTGGTATATGGATTTTTCTTGTTTGGCCATTTTTGTATTAATTTCCTATATAAAAACTGAAGTTTCTCCAAACTCCGATGTTCAATTCCTTCCAGTTTCTACATTTGCGGTCTTGTGTATAAAACCGATGTTTTCATCAAAGCAGTTTGTAAAATTGATTAATCGTGACCCGTGTGTAGGCTATTGATAGCTTTGTGCTGATCAGTAATTGCAGATGGTTTGAGCGCAGCAGCTCGGAATGACCCCCAGCTTCCAGCACTATATTAGGACATGTGTCTTCACACAGCAAACTCTCAGAATAACCCGTCAGCTGTTGCCTACATGTTCCACCGTCTAAACCCTTTCCCAAGATACAGATCGTTATATTATAGGTGTTAAAACCGATTACAAAATGACTAATAAAATCTGTTCTTTTTGCCATTTTATTTAGTGCGAGTGCATTAATTTATTAATATAGCTTTCCATTCAAATAGCTTTTTATTTGATTTGATACGAATTAAATAGTACGATTTAAGTGTAAAATGTACACGAGTGAAATTAAGTACTGAAAGTGCTCATTTTGACCTAATTATTTATATAATTTCTATTAATAACGGCGTCTTTTTTTAACTCAGTTAAGGTCAAAAGTCATTTGTCATAAGTTAAATAAAATAATTTTATGTTTTCGATGAAGTTCAACTGCCTCATCAATCAATTTGTTAGAAAAAAATGCTGACAAAATAAATATTTCAATTTAAAGTCTTTATAAAATGTGCATATATTATTCAGAAAATAATATATAATAAAAAAAATTAATAGGGACATTTTATTTTATATTATTTATATATTTTCAATGAATGAGAAATGATTTATTTAATTAATAAATGTCCATTTAGTTGCACGCCTCATTTCAGAAATATTTATATTTCATACATATTCATCACTATTTTGATTTTTTTTTTTTTTTTTTTTTTTAAGGGAAAAACCCCCCAGGATTTATTTTGGTTCTCTGAATCCCGAAAGCTGAAGCAACATGGTGCTTGATCATGTGCCATGCCTTACCTGGTATATCACCACACGGAACTTGTTTTTGTTGAGCAGCTCAGCCTGCGTTTCTTCCACCTTCTTGACGCGTATGTTTTGCTTCTCTATGCGGACCCTCACGTCCTTGATGTGACAGCTCACTTTGCGCGTTTTCTCCAGTAGCTTTTCCACGATGCCGCTGGTAGTGGTGTGCTCTTTGGTCAGCTTCACTACGTCTTCCTGGATTGACTTGACATTGTTCTCCACGTCCAGCTGTCTCTCTTCCATGCGCTGCTGGCACGCATGCACATTGTCAATGATCCCAGCCACACGTTCCAGGAGAGTGAGAATATTCAAGGCATTGGGTTCATCCGTAGAAGCCACGAGTCCCAGTTTTTCCGCCATGCCTAGCCTTCCTACGCTCGAACGCTCCTGCCTGGAAGAGTAGATACCAGGATTCAAGGGTCTTCAGATAGAAAAGCTGCCGTTGGACTTGAGGTTAGGATAAAACTTCGTATCATCAGCTTTAACTAGCTTAGAAGACGCACTAGGGTGAGATGCACTCCTTCAGAGAAAGCCTCACTGGGCTGTTGGGAAGAATATCATGAAAGCTCCACCCCACAGAAATCCAAGGGGCTCAAAGGGCAGACAACAGGCCACCCTAAGCCCCACAGAGAGATAGATAGCAACTGAGAAAGAACCTGAACTGAACAGGCAGGGAGGGAGCGCACCAACCCAATGGCACAAGTATTCAGTTATATATATCCCTGGTAAGGTGATCCTCTGACATTTAAAGATGTGTAGGAGAGTGCAGGACATGTCCCTCTTTTCACTGTTTCTTCAGCCTGATACGTTCCAGTGGAATACATTAAACCTAACCATGAAGTCTGTCATTTTGATCTACCATTTATTTGATATAAGGACAACATTATTGCCAAATCACACGACAAAGTCTGAATTCAATGTTTTGTAGAAACATATTGAACGCTTAGTACACAATTTGTGTACATGTATTTCACATTAATACACTACTGTATATGACTTTTACCAATATGTCAACCTCCACCAATTGTAGTCCAAGGTTTCTCAAGGTTCCTCAATGAACAACTCGAATCCTGACCATGTCCCAGATCTTCGGTCCCAACATCATTTTCTGAACTCAGTAATGCTCTTGTGTCTAAAGATCTTCACAACCACTTTCCAAAATCTAGTAGGAAAACCTTCCCGGAACAAAGGGAACAAAACACAATTCTGGAAAAGTAAGTGTTGCTAAAAAACGAGAAAGCTGGAGAAACTTTCAGCAACTAATGAGTTTCATTGGCAACAGGTCAGTGAGTTGATTGGGTATAGAAAGAAGATCTTAGAGAGGCAGAAGTAAAGATGGGCAGAGATTCAGCAATCTTCACCAATCAAAAAGGCATGTGTGAACATCATCCAGAAACACCACCATCCTCTCTAGGCTAAAGCTCATTTAAAATGTGCTGAGGCAAAGTGGAAAAACCGTTTTGTGGTCAGGCGAATAAAACATTTTTATTTCTTTTTGGAAACCATGGACACCATGTCCTCCAGACTAAAGAGGAGAGGGACCGTCTGGCTTGTTATCAGCACTTAGTTGAAGAAAAAAAAAGAAACGCATCTCTGATGGTATGGTGGTGCATTAGTGCCTGTGTAATGGGCAGCTTGCACATTTGGAAAGACTCCATCAATACTGACGCTATATACAGGTTTCAGTGCAACAAATGCTTTCATCCAGAATATCAATTTTGTCTCTTTCCTCTACAGAATCCACTGATTCTTTAGTTGTCATCATCCTCCTGCTGATCACCCCTGAACTTACATTTTGCCTAAATATTATTCAGTGCAAGTCTTGTGTGTTTTAAACCTTAATTTTTTTTCAGGGAAACGTTGGAGCTTCCAGCCATGCCACATCTTCTCTGGATGAGATCTATCTCGCAGGATAATTGGGTGTTCATAAGGTTTGTTCACCAGAAATAGTGGTTTGTAAAAGCTGACAGCTTTCACTATGTCTTTATATCTGAAAAGTGCATTACGTATTCTCAGTCCGGTCTTTAATGATTTCAGCATCTTCTCATCATTTCACGATCGTCTTCTGAAAATATCAAAGTATCATCAGAATAAAAAAAATCCATCAATCGTCCATCCACAAAGTGTTGAACACGAAGAAACGAGCTGAAACTTTTATCATATCAAATATCAAAGTTGGACAATATCGTCCTTGACAACATGACGGTCGTATCAGAAGCAATTTGGATTTTCTACTTCATAGAAAACAACCATAAAAGGTTTAGAAACAAACTGTATGATTAGGGGATTTTAATCTAATTGTAACCCAGGAAAAAAAAAACTCCCGCTCAAGGGACAGAAACGTAATCATGTCTCATTCCAAGGGGGCTGCCCAAATGTCTATAATTACATGACCAACTGCAGGCTATTCATAACCCTAAGAAGGCGTATTCTGAACCTTTATTATGCATAGTACACTTGTCTTTCCGTGGGACGACTGGTTCCGTGTCAACTAGGCGGATTTGCGCTCGGATAAAAGCCTTTATGATGGGAATGATTGTCAAATGATGCAAGCAATAAAACACAACAATTAAACCACCTGAAATATTTTCGTTCCTACCAGAAGAACTTGTGTAAGACCAGGAGAGAAGATGTGATCAGACTCCCCTCACACTTTTACAAATGGTGGTGGAAGTCTAATAGTTTGGGGCTGTTTTGGAGAAGAGAAGGTTCCGAAAAGAGAAAGGAATCCAACATATATTTCTTTGGTGTGTGTGTATATATATATGTATATATTACCAATAGCGCTAAAAGTGGAGCAATGCTGAGTGATAAATGGTGTCACATCACATCACGTCCTCCATATGGCTACAAGATTGTGTTCAGTATCAATGACCCGAATGTAAAAGGAGAGATTTTCAAGAGAAATGGACCTTTTTTGAAGAAATAAAATAATAGTAATGGAAGAACAAATTAAACCTGTCGATCTGTTGATCCAGTGCAGAAAAATGACGGTATTTCATTAAGAAGTTTGAATGCATTTGATCTCCCTCAAAAAGATAAAAGCTTCATTACAGCATCCATTCCAAACTTTGTGGGCTTTGTGTTTGGCAGAAGGATTGAATTCGGTGTCGTTGTCACAGAGATATAAAAAAAAAAAAAACATTAAGGGAACACGCAATTACTTACACGATAAGTTGCTGTGATGAAACTATGACGGTTTACTTTGATTGTTGTGTGATATATAATCTTGATATGAAATATAATCGACACACAAACTATTTTTGTATATATATATATGTTCTTATCATCACCACCAGGGGGCGCGTAAAACGATTCATCTCCGCCGAACGGTTTCAGTTGACATTATGAAAAGAAAAACCATCGTACAGAAGTAATGACCATGTAATTACTCTTCAGGCATCCAGCAGATGTGATACAGTTGACACTAGACGAGTCAGAAGACAATTCATTTAATTCTGTTAAATCTACATCACCGGACACAGTTTCATGCGATATGCAGTGTCAAGAATTAAATTAATGATTAATTTCAGAAGGACACCACCAAATAACGTTACAAATTAAAATCCATACACGTTTCAACGTTGCGACATTAACTAGCCCTCCGTCCACACTGCATTCTGTAATTACAAAACAAAACAAAAAACGCAAGAAAAAAAAAAGAATCGCTGTAGTTTTGTCGTAAATAACCAACTCCATTTGGTGTTCAGCTGCACTCACTAAACATTCCGTGAACAAGGTGTACAGCAACTGTACCGAGAACATTCACAAACATTTACTGAAAAGAATCAACAGAAACAAAGGAAGACAAAAAGAAAAGCTTTTCTGTTGTTTTTTTTTATCCTTCAGCCGGCAGTTTGTTCTGCTGCCAACGCGCTCCTTCGATGTCCAGAGGAAAAAAAATGAACAATAAGGCACCATAAATAAACACACACAAAAAATATATTGTCCACATAATAAACACTGAATGAAAAGAAAGATATTTTGGAATGCCATCCACATGATACAAAAGGTATAAAAGCAAAAAAAAAAAAAAAAATCAAGCAGAGCTACATTATCCTGGACGGGGCGTCTGAAGAGAAATGACCCATGTTTTGCTTTTGTCTGCGTCCTCGGTTATTCTTGGGGCATTTCCTGTTGGGAAACAAAACGTACGTCAGTAAACATCGCGCGTGCGTCGCATTTAAATACTCGACATTTCGAACGATGTTTGAGGAGTGGAGAAACCTGGTGATGCACATGACGACAGCGACGATGATGGCGATCTGCACGGCGCCGATGATCGCGGCGATGAGGACGTAGTGCAGCTTCTGACCGCTGGGCACCACGTAAAGGATGTTAAAGTCGGCGACCTCCTCGCACTGTGGCCCTGTGTATCCGGAATCGCACCTGAAGTGAAAGAAACGTTTACTTTCGTACGCGTCACGTTTTACCGGACGTAGCCGAAGCAATATCCGAGCTCCTGAATGCTTACAGGCACGAGGAATGTCCGTATTTGAATTCGCAGTGGCCGTGAACACAAAAGTTGTCATCTGTGCAGGCAACAGGCATCCATCCATATCCTTTCCCTTCTCCTGGATCTGAGGTGTCTTCCATATGAAAAATGTGAGATTACATGTTCAATAATGATTTCTTTTCTCTTTTTTTTGGGGGGATAGAAAAAGAAAACAAATTCATGTATTTACCGAAAAGATCCGGTTTGTAGGACAGTCCGTCGTCTTTTTTCTTCCCCTTGTCTACAACCAAAAACAAAACGTTAACAAATAGTGTGTTTCTTAAAACCAGTGGCTTCCAAACCTGTCCTCCATCGCCCCCAAAAAATCCTCCAAACCTGTCCTCCATCACTCCTGTTATGTCTTTATTCTCCACTAGAGGGCACCCTATATGTTGCGAACCACTAATCTATTCATTGTTTATCAAGTGTTTGTTTGGCATGTAGAAGAGCTTCAAAGCAGAACAACAGCCAGTGGAGAAGAGTCGAAAGAGCGCTAACAACCTGAACGATCTCCTTCCCGTCATCTCCTCCACCCCTCTCACCATTGTTCCCCAACTCCCACTGAGACCAAACATCTTTTCATACCTGGTCACATCACAAAAGCTCACCACGAACCCACTCCACTTTTTTTTTTTATACTGCCTCTGAGAGATTTGCTGAAGCTAAAGCTCGGGCCCTTCAGAATCAGAAGTGGAGGGCAGTCAGGGTCAGCAAAGTCTTCTCTTCTGTGCTGCCATGTCAATCTAATCTGCCCAGAGCCTTCAGAGTCAGTACTGCTGGACTTTTACCACAGTCTCCTTAATAATTAGCTCTGTTTCTTTAACCAATCAGATTTCAGATTCTCCTCACAGGGCAGATTAGAAATTGAATTTCAGCACAATAAAATGAGTCCCTCTACTCCCTGAGATGGTCTGAGGAACAAACCTTGAGAGGAACCATCCTCATGAGGGAACCCATCCATCCATCCATCCATCCATCCATCCATCCATCCATTAATATACTTTCTATATGTTGATACCATATGGATCTATAATATAAACACAAAAGTGTAGATTTTAAAATAATTGATATCCCACCTGGGCATCTCCCGAGATGTTGAACGTCAATCTGCTCCTGTTTCAGACATGAAGCCTCCCGAACAAGGCAGGGGTTGTTGTAAGAGTTTCCATCTGTACCACACACTGGATTCTCATTATGTCCACTGCAGTCTATTTTACACGAACACCTGGAGTTCAAACACAAGTGTTAACGCGTATCAAATTTGATGGAAGAGCAAAACAAGCACGAGTCTTTCTATCCTGAGCATACCTGAGAAGATAAGTAGAAGAGTCTCCAGTAATAAATCCATTCTGAGACTGGGACATTAGGACTCGGACTAAGAACACAATCAGTCTAAAACTCTATTGGGAGGGAAAATCTCACTATATGCCCCTGGATTTAAACAGATTCAACTAACTAACTTTGGAGCAGGTTTCTCCTCCAGAACATCAGAAGATCCATTTTTATCCAAAGGCCATTCGGGTGAATGTTGAGTCTCTTGTTATTACAACGATGGACGATTTCAAATCGCTGCTGACCTCTGAAAATGCATCCAATTATCCCAGTCCCCACTGGGCTCTGAAAGCTGGAACAATCGGGTTCCTGGGGGCACCAGGACCAATCGCACTCTTATTAGTGTGAAAACCAAAGTATTGACCATCACCCAGACCAGAAGGTGGGCATGCATAACTAAACCATCACCATTAGAGGTCCAGGAGATGTCACGTAATCATGAACATTAAACAGATCGGTTCATCGCTGCCTTTTCAATCTCAAACGTCTAAATCCTGAATCTGTTTGACTGCTATCGTTTCCAACATGAGCCATGGGTCTAGTCCATCGAACATCTAACATCTATCACATGCCTTCACGAATCACACACCAGACACTGCAAACGTTCTCGTGCTGTTCTCAGTAAACAAATGAGCAGGTTTTTGAGGTCATGCAGAAACCATCATCACCAGCGGACAGCTAGAAAACCATGAGACAAAGACAGATACTTACGAGTCCTCATCTTCTGAATCCTCGTCACATTCAGCTCCGTATTTGCAGTTGCTACATTTATTGAGTTTCCTGTTTGTGTCTGTACCTGATCCTTCATCATCTACAAGACATCAGGAGGCACAGATGACGCAGGGTTAGAGGGTTAATGAGGAACCTGGTCAGACCAGCTGAAACACGATTGGCTCTTAAACAGAGTCTACTGTATTTCACAGTGAGATCTTATGTACCTGGAAACCTTTTCACTTACCTCCATCTCCAGACCCTGAGCTGCTATCTGCAAACAAATCAAAACAAATCGTTCTGATTAGCACTTTCCTGTACTCTGTCTACTTGCAAGAAATCAGGGGAGGAACCCAAGAGAGAAGAACCCAAGAGTGAAGAACCTCGAGTGAACTGTAATGAATCACTCCTCTTTCTGTCTTCTGAGACTTCAACCTCAAAAGCTCCAGTCCTTATATTCTTACCAAATTTCCTGGACTTGGTCTCGAGCTCTATCGCTCTCTGTGTGTCTCTCTCTATATATATCTCCATTCTACCTCTCTCCATCATCCCTGATCATCACTTGGTTTCATTCACAATCCTCCTCCCTGTCCTGCCTACAATCAAACTATAATCTCCATGTCCTCTAAAGCTTCCTGCACCTTATCATCTACTGTGTCCTACAGAGGGCCACTAATTGTAACTTGATTGAAAAGGCCTAAAGGAAATGTTGCATGAAAGTTCTCGTGTGTCAGGACTCACCTGGATCGCAGGCTCCAGGAGACACTAGAGATACGGGTCGTTGCTGTGTGCAGGCCGCTTGCCTCAGGTAGCACTCGTTCTGATACGTGTCTCCATTAGATCCACACACAGGGATGTACTTTTCATGGCACTGTGGTGAAAGTCAGACACCAGGAACGGAAATGATTTCCTGAACAAGTGCTGGTGAAACTGCGAACGAATTTGCATAATATCAGAGTTACCTGAAACTGGCATACACACTGAAGATCAGCGCTGCAGGTTCCACCGAAGCGGCACGTGGATTTGTCACACACCCGCAAATCGCTTTTCTTCTCCGACAAATCTGAGATAGAAAGAAGTAATGTGATTAGTGATCATGGGTTATCTTATAATAATAATAAAGCAGTGTCAAGAAAACGACCTTCTCTTCCACACAGAGCTCAAAAAGGCATCATTTCCTACCCCTTTTTTTTGCCCCACTTGCCCCCCCAACACACACACACACACACACACACACACACACACACACACACACACACACACACACACACACACACACACACACACACACACCCTCTACACCATTCCCCCTTCCTTTCCCCCAAACACAAAGAATAAAGAAATGCCACAGTTTTCTCTCATCCTGCTTCCATTGTGTGTCTGTTCTGCCTGATGTTGCAGCAAGTCGCAGTACCTTCTAAAAGTGGTCCAGGACAACTAATGAACCTAGATGGGGTCTGGGCAACGTTCTGCTGTGGGTTCTGGCACTCATGTGGATATATCGTTGTTTGTGGATTTTTCTGGGAGGATTTGCAGGAATTGTTTAACAATGGACATGTCCGAATTCAGCTACACAGAAGCTGATGGTATGGAAACCTTGAGAGGAACCAGACTGAAAAGGGAATCTCAGACTCAACACCGAACGTCCAATCGTTACAGTTCCATCATTGTTGAGGTTATCAGACTGTTTCTATTCATTACAGTCCAAATCCATCTTCATAGTTATTGAGTTTAACCTCAACAGTAACCTCATGGATCTTTAGATGAATCAGGCCACCATGCTACTATGTCAAAATAAAGCTAAAACCCAGACTGAGAAGAACCAGACTCAACTTCAACACAATGTCCATCCACTGACCGCATTCAGAAGAAGAGCTTAAAACCAGTCCCTATGACATGAAGGCAAAATGGAGGCATTGCATCTGGTGAACATCTGAATGCAGAAAGAAGAACAGAAAGAAAGTCTATAAAAAGTCTGTCCATGCTGGTAGGAGGGAAACCAGATTCGGTTCTTCCGCTTGCTGTAAAAGATATTTAAGGGAAGTTCATGCGAAACTGTCTGAACTCGTTTAATCTTGTTCTTCACACGGCTAAAAAGGTGAACTCTAAAAGTCTCTGAGCTCCTCTTGGCAGCAGGAATCTGAGGATAATCATCTGCCAAACAATCCTGCTAGTTCATTATTGGAGACATGAAGAAGCATTGAACAGTATGCTTTCGGATTCACTGGACTTTACGTGGACTAGGAGACGTGAACCTGTTCCAGCATAACGATGCCCCTCTGCACAAAGCCAACTACATGAAGATCTGCTTTCCATGGTTTGGAAGATGTGGAAGATGTCCTGCTACAGAGCTCTAAACTTTATTCTACCCCTTTTACCCTGACTGCACCCTAGTCCTCCTTACCTTCTCATCTACATCAGTTCCTGACTTTACTAACAGCTCCATCTCCACAAAACCTAAAAAAACATCTTCCCAGCAGAGTGGAGGTTGTTATAAGAGCAGATGTGGAATGAGATGTTCAAAAAGTAGCACATAGCAGAGACGGTACATTTTGTTGATCGAAAGCAGCCACCATATGTGCACTTATTATTCACGTCCGTTTTCTTCTGAACAACATAACTATACGAAAAGGGGGAGTAACAATGTACCTTGGCTGATTTTGAATCATGTTGGAGAAAGCTGGACAAAATACACTGACGCACCATTAAAACGCTAATGTGGGAACATGTCACACAAAGTAACATGATGTAACGTGTATCATCGTGTAACAACGTGTAACAACGTGTAACATTGTAGCAACATGTCACACAAAGTAACATGATGTAACGTCTATCATCGTGTAACAACGTGTAACATTGTAGCAACATGTAACACAAAGTAACATAATGTAACGTGTATCATCGTGTAACAATGTGTAACACCATGTAACACTGTGTCCCACTGTAGCAAAATGTAACACAAAGTTACGTGATATAACGTGTATCATCGTGTAACAACGTGTAACACTGTGTCCCATTGTAGCAACATGCAACACAAAGTAATGTGATGTAACGTGTATTATCGTGTAACACCGTGTCCCATTGTAGCAACCTGTAACACAAAGTAACTTGATGTACCATGTATCATCGTGTTACAACGTGTAACACTGTGTCCCATTGTAGCAACATGTAACACAAAGTAACGTGATGTAACGTGTATCATCGTGTAACAACGTGTCCCACTGTAGCAACATGTAACACAAAGTAACATGATGTAACGTTGTAACATGATGTAACACGATGTATCATCGTGTAACAATGTGTAACACCATGTCCCATTGTAGCAACATGTAACACAAAGTAACTTGATGTACTATGTAACATCGTGTTACAACGTGTAACACCGTGTCCCATTGTAGCAACATGTAACACAAAGTAATGTGATGTAACGTGTATCATCGTGTAACAACGTGCCCCATTGTAGCAACATGTAACACAAAGTAACGTGATGTAACGTGTATCATCGTGTAACAACGTGTCCCGTTGTAGCAACATGTAACACAAAGTAACATGATGTAACATGTATCATTATGTATCATCGTGTAACAACGTGTAAGACCGTGTCCCGTTGTAGCAACATGTAACACAAAGTAACATGATGTAACGTGTATCATCGTGTAACACCGTGTCCCATTTTAGCAACATGTAACACAAAGTAATAACAGTATAATAAAAAAGCTAATGAGGACTTAATGATGAACTGTTTCTCTTCATAATAAAACATTCTAATGAACTTTCATCTCCTTGTTGGTTATCAGCTCATGTCTGATTTAAGAATCAGGACTTCTTTCATGACCATAGTTGATGAGGAAAGATGTATCCATGCTCCTCTACATACAAACTTTCACCAAATTGAACCCAGGAGCCGTGAATGCACATTCTATATGTTATATGGTAAACAAATCAGAACATCGTTTGATGAAATTCTTTCGGGTGTTTGTAAAGTTTTGACAATTGGGGTTGAAGTTTGATTGTTTCGTCACTAATTACTAAAATGTAATCACTAACTAAAACACACCAGGGGCTCGATTCCATATTCAGGGTCATTCAAGAAATCATAGTTACAGGCTTAAATTTCGTATATAAATACTGTATATATGATGTTATATATGTATCTGTTTGGAACAGCAATAAAAGCTGACCATGGTTCTGGATTTGGTTCCAAGGTTTATAAATGGGAAAGATTCGCTTGGGAAGTCATGATTTAAAACCAAAATCAGATTTCCTCATGATGTTTTACTCCAATCTAAAATTCTATTAGAGAAGCTTAAATGATTCGCCGCACATCTCAACGCATTCCCAAACACATGCATGCCTTATGGATCCATATTGTGATTTCCGAGGCCGACCCCTGCACCTTGCTTTGGTGTGGTATGGCCCAGTGGCAAGATGTTCTTCTCCATTAATTCCTGAGTGTATCTGAAGTCAGATTTAGTACCTCATCGCTTGATAAAAGGCGTCTTTTAAAACGCAAAGCTGGTGCATGGGTATAAATAGAGGCATCATTGGAGCAGAATGAAGGGTGGGGTTCAGGATGGATGGAAATCAAGGTGCCTCATGTATAGAGAGATATATGAAATATAAAAGCCAAAACAAAGATACAGAGGTGATATTAAAGGACGTATGGTGGTACCTGGACAGTCTTTTCCTTTGTCTGGAGCGCAGTCTGGTCCTTGGGGATAGGACGAGCGGACGCCGAGCCCGGACGCGATGCTCAGGAGGCACAGGAGAGCGCAGTGGAGATGGCGGCGGCGGAGGGTCCGGATCCGAATGAGCGCACAACCGAGAACCATGATGACAGATGATGTTCAGTTCAACTTTAGTCCTTATTTTCTTTTAGAGAATAGAATTGCTTACCCAGAGGAAAGAAATGATATATATATATATAAATAGTTAATACTTATAGCAATTCTAATTAAAAGCGCGCGTCGGGTTTCGGTGCGCGAGATTTCCGTCTAATTGACCCGCAAACGCGTTTATTCCAGCAGGAGAAAAATGGTGCACTTCCTTCACAGAACCATCTCTCAGTCTCAGTCTGATCCCGAGCTCCTTTAGTCCTGCCTTCTCTTCTCTTCTCTCCCTTTGTTCATCTCGACCGTGAATGCTCTCCTGCCTCCAAGCATGAAGCGTGTGTTTTTATTCCTCTCGATGCGTCTACTGACGCCCTGAAATCATTCATACACACACACACACACACACACACACACACACACACACACACACACAATGTGTGTGCATGTATAAAGGTATATATAAAATAAAAAGGCAAGGCGTTACACACGGTTCGGAGAAGCCCTGCCAACAACAAAGGGTCCACAAGGATGGTTTGAAGTCATGTGACCTAAAACCTCCTCCCCCAATTCACACCGGGAACCCGCTGAGGAATCTGCCCCTGCTCATGTTCTCACTCCTGCTCAACACCAGCATCCGAGAAGATCCAGGAAACACCCCCCATGTTCCCCATGCACAAGGCTGAAGAAGAACAGTGAGAAGACTCTCATGATGTTGAATGGTGGTCACAAAATGTGTTCCTATTAAACGTTTAAAAATGTTATCCTTCTACATCTTTAACTTTATTCATTTCATTATTCATCTGTCTTAAATTAATAATGGCTCCAGATTCTCTTGGCGGATGTTTTCTGAGATTTCGCCGCGTCAGCACATCAGATCCAATTCCAATCAATGTGTTTCGCTCCATTCACACGAACTGCAAGAAGAAAGTGGTTTTATGATCAAATGTGAAGAATAGAAGGTGTAATATTTACACACACGCTATAACCATGTTATTGCCCCCTGAATAATTAAGTAATAAGACCTCCGTTATATAAAAGCTCCAGAGTTAAAAT